>JAQQAE010012584.1:0-13101 GCA_029823295.1 Pseudamia nigra | reverse complement strand
AGTCCAGTCGATGGAAGAAAAACCACACGCCTTGGATACTATGACCTGGATGACTGAGAATCTTCACAGACATGTTTATGATGAGCCAGATTCATGTGGCAGAGCTTACACTACACTCTGTTGTTGTTTACTCATTTTTGAAGACACTTCACACACAACGTTTGAACATCTACTTACTTGGTTTCAACAGTGACATCCTGTCTCATCACACGTTTACCTGCTGGACTCATTACTCTTCTTCTGTTGTGAACCGGCATGTTTGAGGTGTACAGTCCTCAGCCATTCTACACATCAGTATACAGTATCATGACTTTTACACACTGGAGTGTTTATATGAGGCCCCAGAGAAAAATTGAACTAAATTAACGTGTGCTTAAATAGACCTGGACGGATGAATTTATCAGTAATTTTAGAAAAAAAATGCCCCTGTCTGATTTACTCAAGATGATGATTTCAAGTAAAATGAACCTGAACAGACAAATAACATGACATATTTTGTTGATGCTGTCCACAAGAGGATACAAGTTTATTATAAAAATGCTGCATTTATGTTTAATTGACATTTTCAGAACTCTTGTAGATTTGGAGTTGCATGTTCTGTTTCAGCATTTATGGGTCAGTCAAGAATTTTGTACAGTTACATAACAGACGATCATTGGATTTAACCGTAGAACACTGTTGTATATTTTTAACGCTGGCACTAACATTGGGTATATTTTACCTAAGATAAAATACTGGGAAAAAATAACCTTCTAATTAAAATACATTAAAGTACAACACAAGTACACAATACTTGGCAAACTGAAGTACTCTCTTTCATTTCCAACAATACAGCGTCTCATGAAAAAAAAACAAAAAATGTATCCTATACATAAAAAAGGCCCCTATAAAAAGGCTCTAAAGTTAGTGAAAAATTTGCATCACTGACAACTGTGGGAAAGATAACCCAAAAATGGCATTTTTTGACAGAGGAAGAAATTACAGGCTGACTACAAAATGTTTCTGACCATATGAATTCCCTTGGAAATTACCACTAAGTGATCTTTATTCATAATCATTACACTAAATAAGGATTACATGCAAATTCCATGACCACTCTTGCTTATCTTATGCCTTACATACAGTCAATACAGGCAGGATAGTAGTGGTGAGGAGAAAAAGAAGAAATCTGTGTAGCTAATGATTGGCAACATAAAGGACCTTAGTCATGTTTTACTTACTTGTCATGTCAGCGTCACCAAGCCTGTGACAAGATAATAACTGTGCATGATATGGGGCAATAAATATGGCTGAATGTTGTTGTCCTTGATTTAATACACGTACACTAACAATAACGTAAGGTAAAATTCACCCAAAAATATTCTACCCTCTATCACTTGTGTTGATACAGGGAAAAAAACAGGGATGGGAGCAGGGAAATGCAGTAGCATCAGTGAGCACCCTGGAGCTACCCAAGGACCCACGCAGCTCAATCATGTGACCACGAGGGTTAACGGGAACCATGCGCTCATTTCGTTGTAATCTCTTCAAAAAGTAGCATATTGTTGCTGTTGTTTCTACGCAAATTTTCCTAGAAATGGAAGAAAACGCTGTACTTTCAAAAACATATTAAATGGTGTTAGAATGCTTGGATCAGTGAATGTGCGAATTCAGTTAATATAACATCTGAGCCAATTTGTGCATCATACTTCATTATCATCTGCTCACAGATTTGTTGTTATTGCTTTGTGTGTGACAGTTATATTTTTAATTTAATTTTTGGCAACTTTTTTGTTATTTTTTTATTATCTCATAACGCATGTATGTATTTGAGATTGTCAGACAGAGATGAATCATGCACAGACAGGCTCAGAACAAAGGCAGCTGCAAATGAGCCACAAGTTAAGTCAGCTGGATGTTTTTTTGGATTTATGTCTAACTTGAATACAAGCTTATTTCCTCTGTCTTACCTAATTATCTGTGCACATTTCAGTCCATTATTATACATTAAGAGGACTGCGTTTAAAAAAAAAAAAAAAGTGTTTTATTTAGATGTTGGCACTCCCACTTAATTGGAATGGGGAAGCATTGTTTTGAAAGTGCCAGACTGGTAGGTGACAAAATCTAAACAGAAACAGAACAAGAAAGGTGTTTGAGGAAATCAAAGATGAGACTAAAGTGTTAAAGAAGCAGTTGCATTTTAAAGTGATCAATCTATATTTAACATCTGTTGTATGTTGTCAGTTGACTCCATGTGCAACGCAGTCTGTATGTATTGTCAACATGTGTGAAGGGAACATATGTCAAAGGTGTATAATTGGTTGAAATGCCTTGTCATCGCTATGCACATATTGGGAATCTGTTAACAGCACCTGCACATTGTGTTAGTACCTGCACACTGATGCATGTGCACTGTCATTTCACACATATTAAAGCTTTGAGGCTTGGGATTAGGGAGCTGGCGAGGTTGTCCAACAAGGCTGTTTTTGCCAATTTGTTCAGTTTTAGAGGCTTTAGACTGCCAAGGTGCTGATGGGGGACAGAGATTCCGGCGCGATGGAGATGGCAACAGAGAACACATGGTACAGACACAAGAGAGGTTGAAGTGGAGGGTGTTGGTAGAGATTCATTAGGCAGGAGGAATAAATGAAGTAATGATGATGATAACAATCTGCATATTTACATGATAGTACAGCGCTCACTTTACCGGAATTTTTATTTTTTAGAAATTAAAATTGCTTCAACCTTATTTTGAAACAATTCTGGCTGACAATGTTGGGCTGGTAAAGTTAAAATTTCAGTTTGTAGTGCAACTGTTATTTTTAATGCACATATACAATTAATATCTTGAATCTTAAATTGTGAATTTATATAGCACCGTTAGAATAAACCTTTAAGCATTATGTAATATTATAACTATTTAGATATAAAAACGAGTGTAATAAAACATTGATTATAATGGTATTAAATTAGAATGCTCTAAAACATAACCTTAAAGTCTTAATGTTCATAATGTCCAGTAGGAATGTGGCAGCAGTGTCCTGTCACATGACTCCTCTTTACATATACCATACTGTACACAAGTTTTTGGCACCTTGGTTTTGTTGCTTTAGCAGATTACAATGACAATAAACATGCATTTCTCGATAGACACTATTGCATCACAATAGAACCAGAATGAACATAAACAAACATTCAAGTTTCTCATACTTCACTATGAAATGGTACCTCCCTTTGACCTATTTGAGACAGAAAATATGAGCTCTAGTGACTTCAATCAGACTTCATTCAGCACATGTCAATATTGTTTGTTTAACTTCTTACCACAGGAATGGACGCTACACTAAGTATGGATTTTTGCCCGTTAAAGCTATCTAGTTCGGATTTTTATGTTTTTATACCATGCACATATTTTCTGTGTTTTTATTTACAATCCCTGTAAAACCACAAACCAAAATTGGATATTTAGAAATTCTATCCCCATTCAGCCTAACGTTTATTCATGTTTTGTACATGTATGGTCATTATAAACTTGATAACAAGTAAGAGAAGACAACAAACCCGAGCTGCCTAAAACTGTACAGTACTGTACATGTAGCAATAAAACACTAAGAACATGCAAACTCCCTGTGGGGTGAGAAATGAGTCACCACACTCAAAAATAGGTTTGAAGTCCTCTGTTTTTTTTCAAGCTGTGCACACGAAAAACTCACACACATGAGAGCCCCGATCTAACAAAGAAAAGCTTCAGTATTTAAGCATGGTGTAGATTACATCCCCTCATTCTGGTACTCTCATATCGGGGCCAATTTGGCTGTTTCTCGAAGTACTTCATGTACTTCATGACAAGCACATATATCTGAAGTGAGAGAACTTCTCATGTTGTGCTGAAGGGGAACACTGCTTTAAAAGTTTGAGCTTCCAAATAATGGTGGTCTGACCATACAGCTACAACAAGGAAACTGTAGGTTATATAATATTTATTACAACTATCCTGCACTTTGTCTCATCATAGATAGATAGGGACTGTATATGCAAATTAGCATTTATGGTAACTGGCACATTTTTCATTGTATTTTATAGTGATGTTCATTAATGTGCAATGTCCCTTCCAAATAACTGTTAAGCAAATTAAATGAACATTCAAACCATACAAATGGATATTAGTATGTTGAACGTGTGGTTACTCACAGAATATAGTACACTGATTAAATTATGTTTTAGTCAATAGTGGTAGTAGTAATTTTTAGTTTTGCTTCAAAAATTAGATGGACGTGACATAGAAAATCCATCTGGATGATACAATGTCTGTGCAAGTGTCTCTTGTAAAGAGCCGTATTTTCAGAAAAATGAGAAAAATATGCGCTGAACAAAAAGGAGTTCTCATAAATGTATTCACAGCATGGCGTTGTGCATGTACAGTATTTCATTTTTTCTAAAGATGTCCACTTCCTTACCCTTACCCTTCCACTAGAAATACATTTGAAAATATAAAATCATACAAAACTTTGACCTCAGCAATCAGTAATGGATTGTACAGGGGCTTTTTCTTATATACCTATATAAGCTTTTTTTAAAAAAACAACCTTTTTATTAGCTCTCCTACATCACTAGTGTCTAAAATGACCAGAAACATGTTTTTTTTTTTAAACCTGGCACAATAAATCACACCATCAATTGCCTTGCGTGTCTGCGCATGAAGAAAAAGCTGATTAATAACAGTGACTCAGATTCTGCTTTTCAATACGGCTGATGGTCAAGAGTCTCTTTCTACATTTCAAGACCGTCAGCAACTCCACATGATCTATGAACCATATGATTTATCAAGTTGTCTTTGCCAATTAATGTTACAGTATTAGAGGCAGCCGTGAAGTTGTACACAGTGTGGAGTTCATCTGGAAAAATAATTAGATACAAAAATAACGCAGACAGACATGTGACCACCGTGGCCCGAAGGGCTTGCACAATAACCGAAGACAGCAAAGCAGGTGTTGGCCCTATCTGTGTGAAAGTGAGGAGCTGCAGACAGTAACGAAGCGTAGGCTGTGATGAGCGTAGCTGTCTGAGCTGCTGACTGACATGCCTGTCCAGTTCTGACAGGTTAGCCCACAGCGTTGTCTTAATGATGGTCTGAGAGAAAAGAGAGTGCAGAGGATGGCTGAGGTCAGAGGCTGCACCATGACGAGGCCGATAGCCACTTAACAAGACGCCGCAATGAGATGAGTGAATACAAATAGAAATAGGCATATACTGCAGAGACGGAAGCTGGTGCAGGGAATATGAAAACATTTTCGCAACAATGACATTTGGATCTAATGAGCTATCGCCTATCATTAATCGTGATCTCAGATCTCATATTGGCTACTTTTATACTTCATACTAAGAGTAGCAGAAATATACTGTAAAGAACACTACACTTTAATCATCATCAATAATCAAAAACAGCACTTCTTCCTACAAATGAAGCTTTTGTATGTGTTTTGTAATAGAGCCTCCTGATATTCTGCTTATGGTCTCATTTATCTCTTAGAATTCACAAAAACACAATGTTGCTTTTACTTTTTCCAGTTTTTTCACTGTGTAACACAATCATGTAAAACACTAGTATTACAACACAATCACACAGCATTTGCATTTATTTTTAGAGTAATACAGATATATCTGGCCCCTCTTTAGTGGCTCCTGTGGCTTTGTCCTGTAATAGAAGTAACATATAATGAACCAAATAGCACTAAATCAATAAAAAAGAAGAAAAAAATGAAGATAATCTTCCAAATACTCCACACAATTAGTAAACTAATCAACAGAGTAAACAAGACTAAACAATAGAATAAATAAGTTGGATAAAACAATGATAAAATATACAGTACAATTAAATAAACATTACTGAATCCTATAATCAGGTCAATGAACAAAAACAGGAAAATTAACAAAAATGACAGTGACAAAATGAATAAGCTTTCGGCAAAAGTAATCCAAATAATACATAAAATGTGTGTGATGATTTTGGAAACTACAACAATGACCTAAATAGTAAAATAACTGAATGAAAATGACCACCAATTACCAAAACAATCCACAAAATGAACAAACAAATGAACAGAAAACTGCAGAACAGTCAAGCAAAGGAACAAACCAGGAAGTTTTTAACATGTTGCCAGCCAAAATATGCATCATAGCATGTGGTTTGTAAAGGCTTCAGATATTTTTAGGTCCCTAGACACATTTCTTTTTTCAGCTCTTTGTATTATACAGGTTGCAGACCCCTGACCTGAACTTTTATATATCTTTAATTCATTTTCATTCTCACTGTGGTTGAAAGAGCTTAAAAGAAAAAAAAAGTGTTGTTTTTCTTCATTGCTCTCTTCAGACAGACTGCACACACACAAATCCTTTAGTGTTTAAGACCATTCTGCCAATGCAAATGCTTGAAACCAGAATATACAGTGCAGTTCCCAGCTATATATTGACAATCTAACTTTGGCACCTCCGTTGCCAGCAGAGGTGCCACAAGTACATGTTATTTACTCAAGTAGAAGTAAATGTTAATGTATGCACTGACAACAATTAACGTTTCTATATGTTGTTGTCTCACCTAACCCTTCTATGAGCTGTGTAATTCAGGCTGAAAGAATACAGCGAAAACAGTATCAATAATCCCCCCTGAATGAAAGAAAAAGCTTTCACTTGTATTGAAATGTGGGGAGTAAAGAAAATGAATACACAGAGAGCTGAAAACTCTAAACCAAGTATGTGAGCTTATTTACATCCCACTTCTGATTGCCAATTTATGGAACGTGGCATCTGGGTATAACTACTGTCTTGTATGTTCATAAAAGCTTTAAATATTTCTGTTTTGAAGATCAGGTGTACTGCATATTTGTTTTCTGTTTCAAATGGGATTTCAAAGATGAAACAAGTAAAACTGACTGAAGCAAGAAAGAAAAGGGCACCAAACATCAGAAAGCAGTGACTTCCTAGCTGCAAAAATGCTACCAAAACAAATTAATGAGGATCTGGTGACTAGCCAGTTTGCAGTATGTGACACAGAGAGAAGCAGCCAAATAAGAGCATACTGCAGCTGTTTTAAAAGTGATGCAAAGTATAGAACTGTACAAGAATACAGTATGTCAAACTGTATCTATTGTTTACCAGTAGGGAGATGAGCTCATTCAACAGAATCACAGCAACAAGTCAGGGAAGGGGAACTGTCAGGAGAAACCATATGCATACACTCAACGGTAACTGCGGTCAAACTCACAAGTACTCTGCATTTTCTCTGCAACACACAAACACATCATTTGCATTTAAAGTAGCTGCGAAGAAAACACAAACAAATGAGGAGTGTAGGTAGGGTCCCGATGAACATCACAAAGGAAAATTACCTTCTTCAATGCCCACAAGACTGTATTATGGCCATCGCAGCAGCTGCCAAAAAATCTTCAGGCGCCATATGGTCTCGCAGTATTTGTTAAGCTAAGCATGATGAGCTCTTCTTGATCAGATGACATTGCAAGGCGGAGGAATCCCAGATATTAGTATGCACCAGGCTGTTTTGGTTTCATAGCCTTGCATCAAATCCCATTATATAAACAGGCCTGGGGGTTAATGGGGAGAAAATGTCTCTCAAGCTGTACTAGCGTATCACCCTGTGGCTTATGTATCTACTAGATTTGTGTGCATGGGTATAAAGCATATGTGTGTGCCCACTAAGAAAATATTGAGGCCAACTGTTCGGTAAATAATACAAGTTAAGGAAAAGTTGCGGTAACTTCTGCTGTCGTACACCCAGTAGGAACCAGTGCGGCATTTTTATTGAATTCAATTTGTCAATTCAATGTTATTTGTTTAGCGGCGATCATAATCGCTGATTATCTCTAGGCGCTTTGCAATTTTTTTGATATTAAAGGTGTAGGTGTACAGTAGCAGTGAAGCTGCAGTAAGCAAATGAATCCTCCTGTGTTCACCCTCCATATCCAGAGTCGATGGTGGCCAATAAAAGGCCCTCACTGAAGCCAGGATTTTGTTTATTCTGGGCTACAGACCATATTAGCATAGCAGCTTTTTTTGCATTGTGTAAAATATTCAGGATGTCAGCATGTCATTTTTGTTTTTGTTAGCAAATCACTATCACTTCACTGGATGCTGTACATCTGTGGTCAAATCAGAGCATAGTTGTTTGCATATTTTCAAAACTTATTTCATACTCAGCTAATGTTAGCTAACTTTAGACAATGCTCGCATTCAACAACCGTTACATGATACGGTAGAAAAAGTTGCATTAATTATGACCTTTCACCTGACCAAGTGCTTTAAGTACAGTACTGTAAAATTGTGGTCACATAGAAAAATAACCTCATATGCAGAGTTAGCAACACAAACATTCATTAACAAAGCAGTAAGTTTCAGAAAGCCTTGGGTGTGAGTGTGAGTGAAAATAATTCCTGCTGGATACGTGTGTGTTTTATCAGTCCTAATAGGGAAGTCAAGGATCCTCTCTCCACATGTCCAAGGTGTAGCACATTCCATGGCGGTTGCCATGATGACACATGTCCGTAAGAGTTCACACTGACCCCAAACCAGAGTGTTTAGTGTCTTACTCTATCATGTAAAAGTATCAGATTGTTATTGAAGCATAACTTCAGGTATTAGCCGAAAATATATTGCATTACCCTGAAATATGGTTTGAGCGTTAACTTTGATAACACACCACGTGAAAATGGTCTATTGTAATAAACATGGCAGTGCAACATGTCTGACTGTGGAGAAGATTGTAGATATATGACCAGGGGTTTTCAACTGGTGGTCTGTGAAGGCATTGCGAGTAGTTCCTGGCCTAGTAGTTTCAAGGTCTAGCCAGCACCATCATGGATTGGTTTGTAGTAAGGTGACACTCAAACAGCTTGCAGTTGAAGCTTTCGAAGCCTGCAGCAAAAGTGTAAGATAGGCTTTTCCGCACTAGCGTAAGTACAGGGCAAGGCTGAAGCCAGAGAATGAAATGAGGCTGTCCCTATACTATCAAGAGTAGACAGACTGTCCAATTCACCACACTTAGAAATCACACTAGTAGGAAAGAAAAAAACTCATCTAAACATGTGACCTCAAACTGAACAGCAGTGGGTCCTCAGGTTGCTTTTGTAGTGAGAATGGTATTCCCTGGATCAAAATCAGATGAAAACCCTTGTAAATGACTCTAAAGCTAAACCACAATCACAGATTCTTACTTTCAAATAATTGTACAATAATGAAAAATGCTAATAAATGAATATATATATATATATATATGAACAAAGCCTATTTTAGTTTAATGGTTGTTTACAATAAATTGCGAACACAAAATTTTTTCTTGTCTCACTCCCATTTCTTCTTTTTGCATTTTGAAGCACCACTTAGGACCTTCTTGAGATCCAACAGTACAAAATGTACATTCTTGCAATTTTGTAACTGGTCTTAAAATTTTGATCAGGATGTATAATTCTAAATCTTATTCACTGCACCTTTAACAAAACAACATTTTTTAAAGTTAGTAAATGCCTATTTGTTTTGGGATTTTTTCCCTTCAGCGGGATTACCTACACTATCAATTTACATAGATTTTATTATTTGAGATCAGTTCAATAACAATGACCCATAAGGACAGAAATAGCTGCCAAAAACTATTGGACAACATGAACAGTAGAAGACTATGCCAATGTCATACACCCTGTCTGCCTGCAGCTATTCTACTGTGAAGTGAAATGGAGTTTTTATTTGCAGAGCCTTGCCTGAAACTGGATTCAGGAACTGCTTAAAAACTAGGTACAGGCAAATAGCTAGCTTGACTTTGTTTCAGAAAGTGCCTACATATAATCATAATGCAGTCTTTACAGCAGGTTAATATCAGTCTTCATGATGGAATGAAAGCAAATAGTGTACTTTTACATTTCCATTAAGCAGTGAGTCGGTGTTTTTTTTTTTTTTTGGGGCTTGCCGTTGAACTTGGCTTCGGCTTGTGAAATCCCTGCCCATTTCCTTCTTGCTTTTTCTTTGTACATGCTTTATGTTTGTGAATTTCTTCATCCATAAGTGGTAATAAGTTTCCTGATGTTGCAGTTGATGGAGGCTGGGACGAGTGGAGCGAATGGACCATGTGCAGCAGCCACTGCGAGAGGCAGCGGAGTCGGGAATGCAACTCACCAGCTCCCAGACATCGAGGCAAGATGTGTGAAGGCAACAGCGAAGCCACTGAGAACTGCACAGATGGACTGTGCACCCAGAGTAAGGCCTTCCACCCCCCCGGGCACCATCATCATTATCATCTCATCATTTTTCTATCATTATCATCACTTATTCATACATACATCATATATCATATTCACAGTAACACAGTGTAATTATTACAGGGATGTTTGAATACGGGGTGTGTGCTGAGGTGGGAAAAAGTCCCAAGGTGGACATGTCCACTGCATGATAATGTCATTGCTCTTTCTACTGTGCCCCATTCACTTGACATACTGCACGTCATGCTGAATCTTGTCGTGGGGTAAAAAGTGCAGACATTCACTCTTGAATAATGCTTGACGTTTGGATTGAAATGTCATTGCATGTTTGGGTCATGGACATGCAATGGCTTGAGAATTTGAATGTTTCAGTCTTTAGTGCTGCCATCAGCGAAAATAATTGCTAGAATGTGGAGCAGAATAAATCATGGATTTTACATTGAAATGCACATTAGCAAATGTTTACTACAACCATGCAGGGCCACTATTACAAGCAAATAAAGTAGCATTGTTCCAAATTAAAACTTGCTAAAACTGGCTAAAAATGGCAGTGGGCCTGTGACCGGAGGGTTGCCAGTCCACATTCCTTAACCGGCAGGAGATCTGGGTGGTGAAGGCCACCATCTGTCCCCACCCTCACCATCACCTCTGTGGGCCCTTGAGCAAGACCCTTAACACCCCCAAATGCTGTCCGGGAGCTGCACAGCAGCTGCCCACTGCTCCCCAAAGGGGGGGGTCAAATGTGGAGGAAAAATCTACGCATACATATGTATGTGACAAATAAAGATAACTTGGAAAAGTGTAGCAAGTTAGCAAGCCAGTGTAGCAAGCTAGTTTAATGGTTAACATGATGCAGAATGTACAAAGAGTATGTGAAAAATCTTTCAGCTAAGCTAAAGCTTACCAGCATGTTGCAATGTACCACTATTGCAGTAATTTTAAGGTATTTGTAAAAGTTTGGCCTTAGTTGGCAACGATGCAACATTGTTTGGGAATGTACACCGTAACCCCTTTTCTGAATTCTGAAACGCCGCGGCGCATTTCCACCGCAATTACATGGGGAAAAAACTTTCCCCCAACCCCAAACTTTCCCACAAAAAAGTTTGTGTTAGCAAGATGGGATGCTTCAGATTTCCCAGAATTCTTGAAGGGGTGGGGCTGTCTGCTAAACATTAATCGGTGGAACATGTTAGCATCTACTCTTTTGTGCACAGAAGCTAGTATGCTGCTGCAAACTTATTTCATTTCTATGAGCTAAACTTGGTTTGTTGAGCATTTGGAGAATGGACCAAAAATGAAGCTGTAACAAGTAGACGGATGACGAGGTGCAGGCTCTTTTCAGCATCTTTGCCAAAGAAGAAACTCAGTGGGACTTTGAGTCATGACTCGAATTATCAAGCATTTAGGAAAATAGCCAACAAGCTAGCAAAGCTTAAAGTAGGACACATGCCAAAGCAAATCCATGAAAAGCTGAAGAAACTGAAGCAGGATTACAATTCTCAGTTGGAGTAGCGTGACCGCCTCCTCCGGCAAATCACAGATGGTTGGGGATTCTCTTGGAGCTGGTCAGCGGAGCTCCAGCTCCGAGTTCATGGCGTTCTCTGACTTTTTCTGTGTTATTTAGTGTCACGGCACATTTCTTATGCAACTTTTGTTTATTGTCTAATGTTTTATTAAACAAATTCTGAATTTATATTGTCCGTTTATTTGCATGGCATCAAATTACAGTACAGTATAAACACTAAGCACAAGTAGATGAGAATGAGTGCAGGGTTAAGGACATCATGTATAAAATAATAGAAATGAAACAAGGATCATTCATCTATCCAAGTCCATGTACTCACAGTACTTTTACTTCAGTACTGTTTATGTGTACTCTACCAAAATTATGAGTGGATGACTATAAACAGAGCACAGCTGTGTTGAGTTTATGGTGCTAGGGTAAACCCTGCACATCACCTTAACTTGCAAAATATGTTTTATTTATACAGTGTCTCAGTCCTAGCCCTTCATCAGGAAAACATACACATGCTGCACATCAGTTGTACCCATAGTTACTATTTTTTGTGTTAATGCCTTTTAAGATATCTTTATTGTCCTGTCAGGCATGAACTATCCCCCATATGTCAGCAGCCTGATTTGAATAAATTACCTGGTGCAGTGGAAACGCAAAACACACAGATTACCAGGAATTATTTTCCCCAGGTAAATAAGTTCCTGGTAATGAAAGATCCTGTGACTGTTGATGGAAAAGGCGCTCACGTGTGAATGTGCCAATTATATCAATGAGGTACACATGTAATATCTTTAAGAGAAATTTAAAGAGGTTAGCTGGTGGCCAGTTTTCAGGCCAGGTGCTGTTGCAGGAACTATTCCAGTAATTCAAGAATCTATAGTTGCTTTTCGAATTGGGCAAAGTGTCAGACAACAGTTCTACAGCTGTAATGCTTATTGCCAACACTTTATTTATTTAGCATTAGCATACCTTTTGCTTTCTCTTCAGTTCTTCAAATGTGATCAAAGTTGGGTCGTCCCCATGTTCCCACATTTCTAAGATTGTTTTTGTATGTCTGTGTCTTTGAGTGCACACACCTGGAAGCAGGATTATGCAAAAACTATTGATCCAATTTGCACTAATTTTGGTGGAGGCATGTAGCGCAGGAAGGGGAAGAACACTTCTCTTACGGCTAGAGTTAGGGTAAGGGTTTACGTTAGGGTAAGGTTTAGGGTTATGGGGCTGGTCAACCCAGTGAGGAGAAAAGAGGCTTCAGACATGTGGACAAAACAGAGACATACAGTGGGGACAATAAGTATTGGGAAATGTAAAAATGTGCAAGTTCACCCATTTAAAAAGATAAGAGAG
>JAQQAE010012583.1:0-13101 GCA_029823295.1 Pseudamia nigra | reverse complement strand
GTTGTTGAGCTGTAGTGTCCCAGGTTCACAGAAAAAGACCTATCAGATAAATAAGAGTGGAACCACGGCAGAACAGTGCCTTTGAGGCCAACACACAGTTCCAGACGTGTCAAAAGAATGTCACGGTGGACCGTGATTAGAGTCCAAGGTTAAAAGAAGATCATTTAAAACTCTTAAAATTGCTGTTTCTGTACTATGACATGATTTAAAACCAGACTGAAACTTCTCTGAAATTTTATTAAAATCAAGGTACTCCTGCAGCTGTGAGTAGCTGTGAGTTTCTCTAACATTTTTGAAAGGAAAGGGAGTTTAGAGATTGGTCTATAGATAGACAGGATGGTTGAGTCCAAATTCTGTTTTTAATAAGAGGCTGCAGCCTGTTTAAAACATGCTGGAACACAGCATGATGTGAGAGAAGCATTGATTATTTTCTGAATAAAAGGCCCAACAGTGTCAAAAACATTTTTTAACATTCTTGGTGGAAGGCAGTCCAGCAGGCAGTGAGATGGTCTTAAATGATGAACTACCTTAGATAACTCACTCAGAGAAACAGGCTCAAACAGCTCCAGTAGCACTGAGCACACAGGAGGAACACTGGAATCTAATGCACACAGCAGCGACAGAGAGGATCTAATTCCTGAGACCTTGTCAGTAAAAAATGACAGAAATTAGTCACACAAATCTGGTGAGGGCAGCACACCAAAATTATCGCAAAGATTAATAATCTTATTAAATACTTTAAAAAACAAGGTTTGACATGAATGATGTCTTTGCTGACTTTACAGCTTTCTGATAAGCGGACAGACACTCCCTTAAAATCTGCAGAGACACATGCAACCTGTGCTTCTTCCACCTCCTCTCAGCACGCCTGCAGAGGCGTCTGAGAGCACGTGTGTGCTCATTCAACCATTGCTCAGACGCTGGTTTGGAGCGCATGGTCCTGAGAGGGGCTATTGAGTCCAAAATGCCAGTACACGTAGAATAAAAATGTTCAACCAAGTCCTGTGGATTCTTGATGCATGAATTAATCAGCCCGGAGTTATTAAAGGCAGCAGAAAATTGTTGCGCCAGTAAGGTTAAACACTCATCTTGTACGTGTGGGGGCGCATGGCTTATCCACCGGACGGTGCAGTGTAACAGTGAACAGGACAGGAAGTGATGAGAAATCTGCAAGTCTGATATCTGTGTAATACACACATCAATGCTCTGGGACAAAACAAAGTCCAGTGTATGTCCCTTTTCATGTGTGGAGCCAGTGACCCACTGCCTCAGATTAAAAGCATCTTGACCAAGGGTTTAGACTCACAGCACACATGAAAATTAAAATCACAGACAATTGAAAAACAGTCATACTTAAGAGCAAGCCCCGCCACCAAATCAGAAAACTCATGACTAAAATCCTCATTCGACTTGGGAGGACGGTAGATGAGCACACACAGCACGGGAGTGTCCAGGTGTAGCTCAAACAGCTGGAGTTCAAAGCTGGTGAATGAAGTTAGCTGTGGTGTTCAGTTACAATGAAAACACATGTTGAACACGGTGGCTATGCCTCCACCGCTACCTGCGGTCTGAGGAGAGCTGAAGAATGAGCAGCCAGGAGGAAGAAGTTCAGAAAAAGCTACGAACACACTGCTCTGGAGCCATGTCTGTTACAAACAGGAAATCCAACTGTTGTGACTTGTAGAAGTTATTTAAAATACATGTCTTATATGCTAGTGATCTAGCGTTAAAGTGAGCCATTCGGAGAGTCCAGACCTTGTTGGCTGAGGCACAAACACGAACCAAAGAGCAGAGATTTGCGTGATCCACGCCACATCCGCACGTTCCAGGCCACATGGAAGAGTAGGTTACCGGGAACAGCGGATCCAATGCTGCAGAGCCTCCAGGGGCAACAGGCCGGATCCATCATGGACCATACTCCACTGGGTCTGCATTTCCATGACAGGCATGGAGGTACGTAAGCTCTGGTTCTGACGAGCACACCAGCTCGCCTACCGTGCTTCCTCATGCATTTCCTCAAGGGGAGACACACTGTATGTGGTGTACTGTAGGTAGACCGGGACAGCTGACTCAAAAGGTGAAGGAGGAAGGCTTGAATCTTCCCCGCTAGCAGCACGTTTCAGCACTAGATCGTAGGACGCTTTAATATTTAAAAGTAACTGGTGATTGTACACAAGTATACCTGAGACATCAACAGTTACACTAATGAATAAAATAAACAATAACCAGAACATAACTGATAGTTGCAAAGCAGTAATTGAATAACTTAAAATGTTACCTCAGGCACAAAGTTTCACCGAGTCCTCAGTCTGTAGATATTCAGATGACCTCGTTCAGAACTGTTCAGCAGGTGTGTGTCTCAGTGCCGTGTGCAAAAACACAAGGAGCTGCTGCAGTGGCAGGTTCAGACTCTAATCAGGGCAGAATGTGACAAAGTGGGAGCAGAATATTGGCCAGAAATAAATGGAGTAGTTCAATGCAGGTCTGCAGTGGCTTTTTCATTTTCAACAATTAATCTATGCCACTTTTTCACAGTGGTGTTAAAATATTACATTTAGTTATTATGAGACAAGGAAAAGCAATAAAAGCGCAAATATGATGAACTAAAAACATTAGACGCAAGATATTGTAGTACTTGCCAACTAAATAATTATTTTTACACTGAATGAATAACAATTTAAAATATCCTTGTTCTTGTTTTGTTTTATTGCAGCCTGTGTTCAGTGATGTCCACATATGTAGTGAACTTAAATAAAAGGAGTTAATGAAATGCAGTTAAAACACCAATACACTTTTAGAAATCAGTTAAATCATTGCAAATCAGTGACTGCATTTTTTTTCAGTGAGCTTAACTAACTTGTTTTATTAGGGTGAGCTGTTACAGTGCAATGCAACAATGTAAAATTAACTGATGACAGCTTTGAACTCTCAAGGTACTCTCTTATCAGATTCATGAGGTTGTCTTCTTCAGTGGTTTATGTACCTTTTTAAGAGTTAATTTGTGTCATTTCTTTCCTTCTTCATGTGCTTTGAACCATCAGTTGTCTTGCGCAGAGGAAAGGAATGGAATCAATAGCCCTATCAGTGCTACTTCAACTGCTATGCAAATCAATATTATAACAGGAAACATTTAAGTAATGAGAGAAGACAGTCTATCATTACTTGAAATGAAGGTCAGCCAATCTTGACAAAGCACATGGTTTGTCCGCTTCTTTGGACAAACCATTCATAAATATACAACACATGTTAAAAAATTTTTGTTTACTACATAATTTCACCTGTTCTTTTGTAGTTTGAATATCTTCAGGATTAATGTACAATGCTGAAAATGATTTTTTTTAAAACACTGCATGAGAAGGTGTGTCCAAATTTTGGACTGCTGCTGTATCATTTACCCTTTTATAACCTTGAATTCTTCAGATGACATATGGAAAATAGCACAAAGAAGCATAAAGCAAATCAGCGCACTGATGAAGCGAAGACACATGTTGTGAATTTAGATGATCGAGTTTAAAAAATACACTGTCTTATGGGGCAGAGATGAAGAATCTAAGAAGTAATGGGTCCCAAACATATGCATCCCAACAACCGAATGAAAATAAATTCACATATCAAGGCATTTGGTCCATTTTTATTATTTACGTGTAAAAGATAAGAAGATGTGTTAGACTTAATACTCAAATTTAGCCTAAATGAACAAAAATATTAAAGAAAGTGAACAAAAATCAAGAAAATGACAGAAATAAGCAACAGAAATGGACAAAATAATCAAGGTCATGAACAATATATGGATGACATCATAAAACAAATAAACAAAAATGAACAACATAATCAAGAAAATATTTGAAAATTAACAAAATGATCAACAAACGGGGTATTTATTTATTTATTTTCTATCAGATTTTCTTCACTCCTCTCATTCTTCAGTTTAGCTCTCATACACGGAAGCAGAATCAAGGTGCTGTGGCTACAAATATTCCAGCACAGTATTGCAGTTAAATGGCTGTAAATGGCTCTGATGTTCAGTACATCTGTTATTCCAAGTAATAAACCTAAATAAATTACACTGGTGATTGTTTTCATTTCTCAGACAAAAGGTAGTGATCCTCTATTTGAGGCATCACATCCTCCCACACAGACGCCTTGAATAACGTGTTATTCTGATTTGAGAGGTAATTACTACAAGAGTGACACACAATAGGACAGTGAGCGTGTGTGTGTGTGTGATCTTTTCTTATCTATGTTTCAGATTTCAAAGGTTGTAAAAGGGCATAAACGTGGGCCAGCTTTTGTGCAGCTGATTCATTCTCCTTGTCTTTGTGATTTTGTGTCTGTCCATGCGTAAAAGAAGTGACTGCAGAAAAGATAAACGGCACCGAGACATAACAAAACACTTTGCCCTTTCATTTTATTTGATGTCGCAGTACGTACATGTGTTCAAAAAGCAATTTACAGCAGTACAGCAAATGGACAGTGACAGAAATGTTAGTGTCTGGCACTGCCTCTATCTGACGATTACTATATGGTTGTGATGCATTTTGAACCATAAGGTGTGGAATATTCCAGTGTTCTGTCAACCACAACAACACAGACACATAACACAGACAAAAAACATCTTTACACTTTTTATGGTTGATTGTGTGGCTGAGATTCAATGTACAAAAATCACTTTATGTTTTGTTCTTCTGCTGCTTGACTGTGTGAAAATCCAGGCCTGTGTGAATTTACCGATAGGAGCCTCGAATCCTCATCAGATGTGGCTTTTTTAAAAAAGCTGATTTACAAAACGTTAGTAAGGCTTCTATTTTGTCTGCAATAGGTGGGCTTATTGGTGTTTGTGTGTCTGGACACATATTTTTCTTACTCTTAAGCCACACAGTCACACATTGAGGGGGGCTGATCGATGCAAATGCACAAATGCATCAAGGGTCAAAGACATGGCCAAAACCTCTCAGGGTACCGTATTTTCCGCACTATAAAGTGCACCGGATTATAAGGCGCACCCCCCAAAAATGCCATTTTAATTTTTTTTGGGGATAATCCGGTGCACCTTATAGTGCAGAAAATACGGTACATATAATATTGCATCAGCTAGTGTCACAATTTTATTTTTTAAATTCAGCTTAAGGATGTTTAATTACTCACAAGGTAAGTTGGTTCAGTATACATGTATACTGGTTCAAAAGCTTTTGAGTTTTCGCATCCTTCCAAAAAGGAGCAACACTTACAGTATCTCAAACACTGACCGGATGAAGATCATTTATGCAATCAATCACCATGCCAAGTTTCAAGTAAATCAGTTCAGACACTTTTGACTTACTTTTCTTCAAACAAGCAGTCATGCCCCCTATCAAAAAGCAGTATTTCCACCTATCTCAAAAGTTGATAGGATGATAGATCCCCAGCTGGTCAATAATCATCACAAGTTTCATGAAAATTGATTCAGACGTTTTTCAGGCACAGACATTGGATTACACAACCAATCTCCCCTGTTTTTCAGTTTATAATAATTAAGACAAGGATTAAAGTAACTACACTTTACTGCATATTTGTTTATTTCTTCTTTCATTTGGAACTTTGTCCATGTTTATGTATTTACCAGTGTTGCATATTCTTTTTTCCTGCCTGAGTCTGTGCCATTTAGATGAACACAACCTCTACAAATGGTAAAACATTTTTTATAAAACATGACACAGTGATACAGACAGTCAAGCAGAATATGATACAGTGTTCATTTTTACATGCCACACAGTCATAATGTTACTCATTAAATTCTAGGATTAAGAGTTAGGCTTGTTGTGGTTATGAATAGACTGTCATGACCACCATATTGCAGTTACTGTTTTTTTTAATTCTTTTACCTAATCATGATAATTTCCATTTACCTAGAAATGGCTTTTCTTCTTTGTCATTAGGGGTATGTGTGTAATGAGTGATTATTTGTACTTACACAACATTGGTGACATAAAATTAACAGAAGAGACTATAAAATCATCAATATTAGTGATTTGTATGACGATTTGACTGGATTTGTTATTCATGAATTCAAACTTCACAGGTGAATTGAGGCTCCTGTAGGTTCCCCACCAAATGACTGCAAGTCAATATAAAGACCCTTACATGCAAGAATCGCTATGTACATGTGCATATGTCTGAATTAAGTTAACTGATGGTCAGTCAGAGAGATGGAAAAATGTTTCAAGGGTAACTGAGTAAATCACATATTAATGTCTGTGAACCATAACCAGACTGGGTGGTGCTTCCTCCACTCTCCGTCCTCTGAGAGCCAGAGTGAGGATGTTTCGGACAGAGTGAGACACTCTCAGCAGCAGCTCCTTCAGTCCAGCTCTGTACTCTTTGCGGATCAGGCAGTAGAGCACAGGGTTGAGGCAGCTGTTGGCATGAGCCAGACACACAGTCAGAGGAAAAGCATAAGCCTGGGTGTTGTAAAAGGCTTTAGTGAATGGCACCATGTCAAACTTGATCAGCACCCCCCACAGAGTCAGAGCCTGGTTGGGCAGCCAGCATATGAAAAAGGACAGAACCACAATGGTGACAGAGCGGGTGACTTTAGAGCGACGGCGGTGGCGACCTCTCTCACACTCTGACCTCTCTGTGACACTGCTGACCACACTGCCTACAATGCGGCGGCTCAGGATAAACCTCAGCAGCAGGAGGTAGCACACACTGATAATAATCAAGGGTACAACAAATCCCAGAAGGACTTTCTGTGTTTGGTAGAGTCCAAGCAGGACTTGAGGATCCCAGCGTCCTGAATCTGAGTCCGAAAACCTCACTAAGCAGAGCTCGTCATCAGCAGACACCTGTGAAAACAAGTGACAAAACAGAAACTATGTCATACGTGCAATGAAAAGAAAACATCTGACAGAAACGAAATACTCATCAGTGTCACAGTCACAAAGCTGCGTGAACACAAAATGCACTGTTGTTTTAACAGACTTCAGATATAAAACACAAACATAATGGCCGTCATGCTCAGTGGTTTGTTCACTTGTGACCACAGTGATGCTGAGCCCTGAACAAGAGTGGCTCAAAGTGCCAGAAATTCAGTGAGTTCAAGAATAATGCAGAAGTGTAGATCAGTTAGAAAGGCTCATCATCATTAAATGATTAAAACAAGTAATTATTTGCAACATTCAAATTTCTTAATACAAAAATTCTAATCACTGTTTTCTGTATCTGAAAAAAGCGATAGCACTCAATGAGGTTTCATCATCAAGTTCCTGTATGTGTCACAAAAAAAACATAGGCTTTTTAATTTATTGAATTTAATTTTAATTAAATTCATTTTCAGAGGTCTCATATCTTAATTCATCATATATGATGCACGGTGTATATGCATATCCATAGTGCTAAATACATACACTGTATGTCTGTTCTGTGAGGGTGTTGTGTTGGTCTTATTGTTACTGATGTTCTGAAATATTAAGTTAAATTTCATTGAAAGGTGTTGAAGCCAGGCACTTTTCATTGGAACATGCTCAGATTTGTTGGGCAACATGTTATTCCCAAGGTGAGCTGGAATCAAGAGTCTGACAAAAGGACATTGTAAACACAGAATAGTAACATTTTACAATTTTCTGGGGAAAAAATCTGGAATTCCAGGAGAAGCTTGAGTGGGTGGGGTTCATTTGAACTTGATTGTGATTTGCTGAGCTTGTGATGTTTTAAGATTTAAATTTAGAAAGCTTAAATTCAGAATTCCACAGGGTGATTAACTCAGTCAAGTAGCAGTAATGGTAAATCACATTTTCATCAAGAACCACTTAACTTGAAACTTGCCATGGTTATTGCCCACATAGAGATCTTCACCCTGTCAATGTTTGAGATAAGTAGTGTTGCTCCTTTTTGAAGAGGCACAACTGTAACACTAATTATAGAATTTAAGTATTATAAATTTTTCTACACATTGCATGTTTTACAGTATTGTGGTCCAGAACATTCATCATCTTGGACATCCTCTCTGCCTTCACTAAAACTTTTGATCCATTCAAACTCACTTATTAAAAATTTACAGCAGTTGTGTGTGAACTCACATCCTTTAATAACACTCAGTGTGACTGTGAGCCACAGGTTTTATCTTCATAAGTCTCAATTTATAGCCATACCTCTGTATACAATACGTGACAATATTGGGTGTAAAGAAACAGTATTAGGAAAAGTTAAAATGGTTAGGCTTCAGTATTTTATTAAAGATCTCATACTGTGAAACTGTATCATTACTGGGTTTAAAGTTTATATGAAGTCTGTGCTGTAAAATAAAATAACTCATGCCCTACCAGTACTGAGAAATCCACACAATAAAATAGACAATGAAAAACAAGCCGTTTTGAGTTTTCTTCACTTGTGACATCACAAATGAGAGCCAATCCCAGTTCAGCTCAAATGCTTTAACCCTGCACCAAATTACCAATTGAACCTTGAAAAGTGCATTATTATGTGTTTACAGTGGCCTTGTATTGAATATAGCCCAATATTACTTTGGGAATGGCCAGCTGATGAAAAATGGGCAGATACCACACCTCACAAGTTAAATCAAAACAAAGTTACAAAGAGGCCCTTGAAAAAGTAAAGAAAAATCAAATCAATGCAGGTTATTTTGTCAACACCCTTAAGGAAGTCTTTAATAAACGCACATAACTGGTACAGATACAGTATAAGTTTAGGTGCTACAATATAGGACCTTTAAAACTAATGAGCATTGGAGCCAAGACTAACTTTAACCCAATGGCTGCTTTAGTAATAATAGTGTTTTAGTGTTTTGTTCTCATTTAATTCAACCAACCTGGACTGTGGTGGAGTAGAAAGCATGAGGCAGTGTTGCCACAAGTGAAACCATCCAGATGGCTAAACTGGCCCACTTTGCCCGAGCAATGGCAACCCTGGGGCTGTCCATCTTCAGAGAGGTCACCAGCGAGTGGTACCGGGTCACGCTCATGGCTGTGAGGAAGAAGACGCTGGCATACATATTGAGCGTGGTAACTGAACTCACAATCTTACACATGACCCGACCAAATGGCCACCGGAAGTCCAGGACTGTGTCCACAGCCCAGAACGGCAGTGTGAGGACAAACTGGAGGTCTGTCAGCGCCAGGCTCATCACAAAACTGTCAATGGATGAGTGGTTGTGTCCCCAGCGGCGTGAATGGAGCAGGAGGAGGGCCAGGAGGTTTCCCACAAGCCCCAAAACACACACCACCAGATACACCATGGCAATGAGAATACGCACCTGTCAGATACACACAGTCACGGTTAAAGTGATTTGGGAAAATTGACACGAGAATTAAAGACAAACATAAGGATAGAGCTGGAAATACCACCAAGATAAAAGGCAAATCATTCGACTTTATTTGTGTCCTGTGTGAAAGCTGATAAAAACATGGCTGTTTGAAATTTAACTTAATATTTAAAAATTGCCAAGAGAAAAACAGTGTGAAAGGCCAAGAGATGTAAAAAGATGAAAAAGATGCATATGACAAAATAAATAAATAAAAATTTGAAAATGATGTAGAGGATGCAAAAAGATTAAAATGATGTAAAAGACCAAAAATACATAAACGATGCAAATGATGTACAAAATGCAGACAAATTAAAAACGATGCAAAAAAGATTAAATGCAATATAAAGGATTCAAAAAGACAAGAAAATGAAAGAGACACAAAATGTATGAAATACACAAAATCTAATGAAACTGGAACAGAATTACTCATCCCCGAAATGAAGAAAATAATGAATAAAATTATCTGCAAAATGTACAAAAGGCAACAAAATAAACAAAATTCTGCAACAAACAAAATAATCCCCAAAATGAACAAAATAATTGAAAAACTTGAAAAAGATGAATAACATAATTCACATACAAAAATTTGAAAAAGAGAAACAGTGTAAAACATGTAAAGAATATGAAAATGGAGTAAATACACAAGATTATATGGGATCCAAATTACATAAAAGACAAAAAAAAACCTTTTTGTACTTGTCATAACATGTCAGATGAATGAAATCTGAGCTCCTGTCCTTAGATAAAAGTAAAAATGTTTATTACAATAAATTATTATTATTATAAAATCTCTATAAAAATATGTATCACAACAATGATCATTATTGATTCATTGCCCAGCTGTTCATAAAGAAATGCAAAGTGAAAAGTCAATATACACATGGAAAAACCATATCTTTTTATACAGTTTCTGAGTCATAAATGTAGGGGAAGTTGTTGTTTTTGCATATATCCATGTTTAATTTATTTGTAATCTATTCTATTCATCTGGAATCGGAAAGCAGAGCTTGGTGGCGTGGTCAGAAATGTTATTAGGGTAAAATTTTTATATCTTTGGATATCAGAATCACAAGAAATGCCACATTTTTATGATCGTAGTGAGTTTAAACGAACAAAAACTATATAGAGCGTAGTAGTTTTAAATTATTTGTAAATCATGAAAACACAACGATGGTAAACGCACACAAGACTTCATTAGGATGAAAAAAGATCACGATTACTGCCTATTGAAAATCAGACTTTTAGAACACTTTCATGTTAACAGAACTTTGAATTTATTGTATTCGCCTGGAATCAGAAGGCAAACCTGAGCGACATGGTCGAAAATACATTAATTACCAAATAATTACCGAAATAAGTCAAATTTCAGCGGTTAAAGCTCAAGGACTAGATTTAAGTTACTTGTAGCTTTACATTATTTCAGAAAGCTACATAAAAACACAAAAGATGATGGAGAAATAAACCCCAATCAGAAAGTAAGGTGTGAAGTGAACGTACGGCCAGGTTGGCGCTGTCCCCGTGCAGCTCCAGAGAGGACTCCTTGGACAGGATGTGAAGCCAGCAGTGCAGGGACAGGTTAAAGGCTGCCGGGTTGGACGCGGCGTTCACTAGTTTGGAGATTTCACCCTCATCCTCCTCGCCTCCGCACACACTGAGCGCGCTCAGCAGTGCGGATGCGCTGCTGTTGCTCTGCATGCCGCCTCACAAGTAGAACAAGTTCACACAGGTTTGTTTCTTCCACACTAACTTCCAAACAGAGGGTGCACGCAAGTAAGCGCACAAATCCCCATCGTCCTGGTCCGCTGGTGAATATTAGTGCAGGAGCCCTAAATGGATATTAAAGTGGCAGAATTTATATAAGTGATTTCCTCGCATTTTCTTGATTTCTCGAGCAGAGGGCAGAGAGGAACAAAGCAGCTATTTTAAAGCAATTCATCTGAAGTGTGACATGATTCATTGGCTTCTGCGTTTCTTTGACGCTCTCAGCATCCTTAAGCTTGGGCTGCAGCCTTTTATACGCAGCCTCCGCTCCGCCGCTCCGTGGCGCACGGCCAGACGCGCACATGGACACATGGACGAGTTCAGCTTTCAAAGGGATTCGGGGATGTATTTAGCGTCTCTGGAACCTCTTCGACATTTAGATCGTCGAACAATTCCGTTTATGTGTTCTGCCTTTACATACTTTACTCCGTAGGTTAATGAAGGGTGCACAAAAGGACCAAAACAATGCGAATAAGCTACAAAAATAAGCAAAATGTGCAAGTAAATGAACAGGAAGCAAGAAAATGACCAAAATTCAAAACAAAAAAACCATAATAATTAAGTAGTAATCAAAAAATGAGGAGAAATGAATATAAGAAGCAACAAAATTAGCTAAAATGAACAAAATAATTGAGAAAACTAATAAGAATCAAGAAACAATATTTAAAAAATTAACAAAAAACCAACAAAATGAAAAAAAGAATCAACAAAATGAAAGAGTAAAGAAAATTACGAGGAAAGTCAGTAAAAGCTACCAAAATACATGAAGAAAAAGCAAGAATATGAGCAAAATGAAAGGAAAATGGAACAAAACACTCCCCCAAATAAATACATAATTCAAAAAAGTGCACAAATGAACCAAAGCTGCAACAAAATGAGCTAAAATTCAGTGATGAAAAACTCCCTACTTCCCTGCAGAGCTTTGTTAGTCCCTGCACTCAACCTCCACTGGCCTCCTTTTCACCTCATAGCTTCTGTCCGCTGTTTCTGCAGCTAAATTGTAGTAACACAAATTTTTATGTTATGTTTATATGCTTTATCAGTCATATCCTCCCATGGAACTGTGAGTTCAATGATGGACATGTATCGGCAAGACTTGAACCAGAGTATGAGGTCTGGTCGCAGGTTGATCATTGCGATCTCTGACGCCTCTGTCCTAGATCAACTCGCATTTCCCAATGTCTGGCTTTGCTCAGTGATCCCAGGAATTGTGGTGAGTGTGGGGTTCTCTTGGGTTTATTCTCTGTATAGTTATGAGGTTTGGCCTCGAATTGTGAAGCGCCTAGAGATAATCGACGATTATGATTGGCTCTATACAAATAAAGATTGAATTGAATTGAGTGTCTGTTCTTCGGCTTAACCCCCTCCCAGATGAAAAGTGGCAGTGATGATTTTGCCTGGTTGTTGAGGGGTTGTGCATTAATGGACACCCTCTACACTCCAGTTCTGTTGCCAAACACCTGAGTACCTGATTGTGGTGCCAGGTGTATCTGCCTTGGGTGAGGCTCATTTGGCAGCCAGATAGGACACGGTGGAGGGTTTCTGGGGTTGCACACAGAGGCATGATGGGTCTTCTCCACACAAGAGCAGGACATCATATGTGGCCTTGATGATAAAGGTAAGTCTGTTGGATTCCACAGTCCAGATGTCTTTTCATGTGAGTTTCTGCTTTCCAATGCTTTCCCGCCTCATCTAGCAGCCCTGTTTGCCTTGTGCTACAGCTCGTGTAGGAGCTGATTAGCCTCTCCAGACTGCTGGCATTACACACCAAGACCTCATATATGGTTATTGGCCACATGTCTGGGTAGCAACCCAAATTGAAAGCACCAGAGCTTCAATTTTTCTGGTAGAGCAGTATTGTTGATTTGCTTCAGGCCAGTGACAAAAATACATGTCACTAATATTGAAACTCAAATGATGCTAATTTTTGTCTTAACTCAAGCAAAATTGTGCAAGATTTTGGTGCATGTCTGTGAAGATTCTCAGTCATCCAGGTCATAGTATCCAAGGCGTGTGGTTTTTTCTTCCATCGACTGGAC
>JAQQAE010012582.1:0-13102 GCA_029823295.1 Pseudamia nigra | reverse complement strand
CCATCCAGCGCTGTGGCTTGGCAACAACTCGAGCTGAAGAGCAATCCCTGAAAATGATCCTGTTGACCTCAAATGTGTCACTTCACAGCCGAGCTTCTTTGTTTGTCCCGTGGATGAGTATTTTGATAAATTATAAGGATAAATTATGCATTATGTTTAAATTGGGACACAAACAGGCTGAGACTGGATTAGATGGTCTAAAAGTTGCCCACGGAGAAGTGTTTGTACTATATGAAAGTGCATATGTGTGTACACATCTGCAAGTGTGTGTGCGGGGGTGGGTGTGTGCGTGTGTGTGTACATGGACTCTATGGGTTGTCATGCCTGCTGCCCTGGCTGAGCTAGTCTTTGATTTGAAGCTGGTCTCAGGGTTTGTGTTGGCTTCTGAAACTTTGAAGATGATTAGATGAATTGTAGTGTACCCTGTAAGATTGCTTTGCTCTTTCTGCTGCTGGCTTATTGATCATAGCACAGCGACTCGTAACATTATATTTAACGACATGGCTCCTCACTATAGGCAGATAGGTCGATATTTTTTTCGTTTTTACATTTCTCTGAACTCGTAGTTTTAAGTATCCCTTACATCTTCGTATCAATTCGCTCTTCTAGCCAGATACAAAAGAAACTGTTTGATGCTGGATTTTTCACCAGAATCTGATGTAATATTTAGTGTTTTTACTAAATCTGCAGACTCGTGTCTGTCAAAGTTTATGCAAGTCAGATGCCTTTGTATACTGTACATATACAAGGAAGAACAAGAATTGTCTTGTCCAAGTTAAAATAGAGTGAATCCCCTGATTTTGGTTTTAAGTAACAGCAGCACCGATATATTTTTATTCTAATTGATATCTTAAATGCTTTCCAACATACCATGCTCAGTTAATCACATGGACAAAAATAATTATTCAGGTTGCTTTTGTTTGAGGAGTGTCTCTGGGGGTTTAAACAACGATACAGTGCAGCAGCTAGTACAGTTGACACATCTGTTTCTGAGAAGTTCATGGAGGTTTGGGCACTTTAGGTGTTGGTATGCACTGATTAGAGCAAGGCTGTCTTTACCCAACCGCCGGGTTTCCTACTGGGCTTCCATAAACTGTTTGGAGTCTGTTGCCATGGTTTTCAAGCCATGTTCCAATCAGTCTATTTGACCACTCAGCTTTATTTATTCCTCAAAAAAGCCCATGCCTTCTGCATCAACCAACTGTTATACCCCCCAGACCAATTGCTCTAAATTATGTACAGTATATACTCATTGTCATTTATTTGCCGCATAGGGGGCTTGGATGATAATTTGAGCACGACTGGTTGGACAATCTTTACAAGCTGACACCTTTGGCTCATGGGAGGCTTGGAATAAGAGGCTTTGATGAAAGGGAGATCACTATCATAATAACCTAATAACACCACGTTGTGGTTGCTGTGGGACTAGTTAGGAAGACACACTCTCCATACTTTTGATCTGACTTTAAAACATTTTGTATAAACTTACCTTAAAGACACCCCTGGGCAAGATATGATAAAAGTAAGATAAGATAAGATTTTATGGCCACAATTGTCTACCCTGATCCCATGTCCTTTCTCTTTGATTCTTTTATCTTTTGAAACTTTCCTTTACCTCTCTGTGTTTTTTTCTCACTGTCTCTCTTTTAATAATGAAGAAAGTGCTTTCAGAGATCCAAGAAGCAAAAGCAACACAGCCATGAAGTATCTGCTGCAGGTCAGGTCACACCTGGGGGACTGACTGCTGTTCAGTGTGTTTGAAAGGTCAGGGGGTTTTCTTCCTATAGGCCGAAGGCAACATCTTTAGTGTTTAATAGTCTTGTAAGCTGTTTATTTCAAACCTTTGCACCTCTCTTAACAGGAAGCTGTATCCCTCAATTGGATTACAGCTAATTAAATACTATACACGTGTAAAGTCAACAAACCGAAGTGTCATACACCCCCTTCCTGTGCCTTTGTCTTAACACCACTCGATAGAGCTTTTCTCTGTATTGTTCTATCTTAAACCTTCGACATCAGCGTCATACATTTCAATACATTCCCCACTTTAAGTTGAATTCTAGCTGCCAAGAAACCCCCATCTTCCTCATCTTCTCTGTATTTCAATTAATTACTTAACTTTTTCTATTTCTTTGCACTTTGAGCGATACCCAATATGTTTCCAAAGCAGGGTCATATAATGTTTTAATGTAAAGACACATGCTGAATACTCAAGTGTTTGTTGATGCAGTAATAATCATGTCCTGCAAATGAGTCTTTGGATTTATTAGATGAGACCGGAAAAATTCAAGTCATTTGTTTTTATACCTTTATTTTTCCAAATCTGTTTTCCAGTTTGTCAGGACTGAGGTGACACAAGGTGACGTGTGACTATTGGAGAAGTGTAAACATAATCACCGGGCAATTAATAGGCACCAAAAGGGAGCTGTTAATGATGTGTTAGGATTTGATGCCTGCTTGGTGTGTGTCAGGGAGGTGATGTCCAGGACTCTGGAGGACACTCATTACAAAAACAAACTTAGAATTCAGAATGTATTTCTTAATTCCACTGAATTAAGTCACAAAGTTAATAGGTCTCTGGAACATGAGAATTGACTCAGTTTCATACATTATAATTCAAGACATAATATGTCATTTTCAGTGTGAAATGTATCTTCTGCTCACGTCTCCTGGCTTTGCTCCTTTCATCTGCTTCTACTCTTCAATATCATCCTTGTGAAATTACTTGGTGAAGTCATCCATTATATCTCACTTGTTTAGTTTTTTTTTTTTTTACCTGTGCCCTTCTCCTTTTTTCATAGATTTGATTATAGACTGAAATCACTTTTATTGAGAAAATGAGTAAAATGAACAAAATAATCAAAATATAAGTAAAAATGAACAAAATAATCAAGAAAATGAGTTAAAATGAACAAAATAATTTTAAAATTGGGTGAAAATGAACAAAATAATCAAGAAAATTAGTAATAATGAACAAAATTATCAAACAAATGAGTGAAAATGTACAAAATATCCAAAATGAGTAAAACCAAACAAAATAATCCATAAATTGAGTAAAAGTTTATAGAACAAAATAATTGTGGGAAAATGAACAAAATAATCAAAAAAGAGCAAAATGTGTAAAAAAAAAAAAAAAAGAGTAAAAATGAACAGATTGCTCAAAAGTCAACAAAAATGAAGAAACCCACCCGCTGCACCACACTGTGGAGGACCTGAGCAGCTCCTTCAGCTGCAGACTGTTACATCCACAGTGCAGGAGGGAGCATTACCGCAGGTCATTCCTCCCCACAGCCATCAGACTGTACAACTCCACACAGTGATTCATATGGACAATATACACTCCACACTCATAAAATACGCATATACTCATTCATTTTCATATGACACTACTACTCTTGCTCTGTTGAGCTGTGCAATTTTAAATACAAGCCTGTTTTTCTCTGCACTTTAATCATTGTATTGTGTAAATAATCCTGTCTGTAAATGATCCTGTGCAATTTGTACATAATCCAGCTTAAGTGCAATATTTCCTCTCTGATGCCCCTTATTTTATTTTATTTTATTTATTTATTTATTTATTGTGTGTTGATGAAGTAAAATTTCCTTGCACTTGTATGTGTGCACTATTATTTATTCTCTGTGTCAACGCTGGATGTTGCTGTTACAAAGAAACTTCCCCAGTGTGGGATATGTAAAGTCGTATCTTATCTTATCTGAACATAATCAAGGAATTTACAAACTGAACAAAAAATAATCAAAATAATCAGAAAAATTAAGTGAAACAAACACACTCAATTAATAATTATTAATAAATTAGTAAAAGTGAACAAAATATTGAAGAAAGTGAACAAAAATCAAGAAAACAAGAAAATAAACCAAATGAGCAAAAATATACTATATAATTACAAAAAATGGACAAACATTAAGAATATTAGGAACTAAATTAACAAAAGAAACTAAATATGTGACAAAATTAACTTGAGTAAAAAAAAGAAAAAAGAAAATTAGACAAACCAAATAACATGGATTAAAATGAAAATACAGACTAAACTGACGTAATAGTCATGCATTCTACAGTTAAATGTAATAATAACAACCGATAGAAGAATGAAGATTTACCTTGTTTTGAACTTCTTTCGTTCATTTTAGGTGTACTGTTATGAACAAAATACGCACTAAATCAACATGAACACAGTCTTAAGAATCAACATAAATGAACAAAGTAAACAAGAAAATAAAATTAACCCAACAAACATTGAACTAAAACTGATATTGTTTATGTAAAGGAGGAGACAAAACATCTAAATAAAGTATTTATTTGTTTGAGCAACAAACACACGTTTTACTGATACTGAGGGGGACAAATCCTCCCTGGAATCTATGCCCACGATCAATGGATCAGTGATCCACTGTTAAACCAATCAATCATCAACTCCCCTATTTTGACTATTCATTCACTGGGTTAAGTATTTTTTTAACAAAATAAATTGAAACGTTCTGATTGCAGCTTTTTTAAGTGTAATGTTTTGCACTTTCTTTACTCTTCTTTAACTTGGTATCTAAGAGGTGAGACTGAACATGGCATAGCAGTTGTTGACTTTTGGATTGCCTTTTTTTGTATTTTCCATTTTTGGACAGCCCTTAAAATTGAATCTGTCACGTCTTCTTCGCCACAGACGATTCCTCTAATTACGTTTTTGTCAATGCAAGTCAAGTTCTTCCCGGTTCAAGTCCACATACTGAATCTGATGGGTTAACGCTACAGCTAAGCTAAATGTTCATTTTTTGGTCAGTTTGGAGATAAGTTTGGTGACATTTGTTCAATTTCTTGATTACTTTGTTCAATTTGTGGAGCTTTTTCTCAGTTTTGTTCATATCTTGGTCATTTCGTTATTTTTTTTTTGGTAATTTCTGATAATTTTGCAGATTGTTTTGTTGATTTTTTTTTTTTTTTAAACTAGGTTTTTTGACTATCCTGCTGAACTTGTTCCATTTATTTTCACATCACACCACTAACTGATTAACACATGAAAAGTGACGAGGTGATCAGTCAACAATAACCAATCCTTAGTTTCTTTTTTTTACCTGTGTGACATTCTTTTTTTTTTTTTTTGGACTTCATAGACATTGCAAGTGTCCCCTCCCTGTCATTCCAACTCCTCCCCTCTGTCTCCACATGCATACACAAGTGGTCACGTTTCACAAACCTTCCCAAACACATCCATACATACGCACATACAGACAAAGGCTTTGAAAGACTCAAGAGAGTTGTTTTCTTTTTAAAGTCTAAATCTTTTTATTTCCATCGCTGGTTCTCTATAGCGCTTTTGTGTATTTGCATGAATGTGTGTTTGTACTCGTCTATAATCAAAGGCATCTTTTTTTTATGTTACTACTGTTCTACATATCGGCACCGAGGTAGAGAGCCATCAAGGGGAATGTTTTAATTAACATGTTGCCACTGATATCTCTGTATCTGGTGATATCGCTTCAACTTCCCACACCCTCAACTCTAAGGCATCCATTCAAGTGGGAACGGATAAAACACACACACAGGGTTACATGTATGTGTATTTTTTTTTTTTTCAGAAAGAAAAATGCTGAACACTGATGAAGACAGGAGTCATTTTTTTGCAGCAAATAGGACAGTAAGGGAGGGGGGGGGGTACAGGCAGGCAGGTTGCCACAAAAGGGAAACAGACACAGATGGCCTTGACAGACGACAGACAGAGGATGAGGAAAAAGTAGACTAACAAAGATACAGACACAAAGACACGTGTATACAGGATGTGTGTCCATGTAAATAATACCTGCACAACAGTGTGAGCACAGCTGGAATGAATGGGATATTTCCTTTGCATGTTCATTCTTAGGAGTAGACACTACATTTGACCACTGCTGCTTCTCATCAGTTCTTTTTTATTCAGTGTCATTCAGGCTTTATACACTGTCCTGGTCATAATGAAAGAGAATTTTCATTTGTCTTTTCTCTGAGCAATGTAAAAACTTCATATCAAACCTGTGGTGGGATTTTTCTTAATTCATGTTTTACAGGTTTTAAAAGCAATAATCAAAGGAATCAATTGCTATTGCCCTAATTCTATATTTATGACAGGCAACTGAGTTATTTCACCTGGGAAAGCAACTAAACTTATATTTCTTGGTATTTAAATGCAGCGTGTAATTCCACTGTGATCAGAATGATTTGTAAATAGTTAATTCATATCAAAGACTATTTTATTTCTTCTTCAGTTACATATTCACTGACCACTTGCACAAACTTTGAAGTGTAAGTGTCACTGCAAAAGCACTGGATTTAGTTACATATATGATAACCACATACTGTACATACACAACGTGGCAGCAGGTGGGTCTCTGCTGCCACAACTTATATGTATTTGGTAATTCTCAGTCGGGGTTGGGGGCTGCTAGGCTGGATCCTGCTGGGTCCTTTGTCATCCCTGCCAATTGAGTGATCCTGGCGACCCCGTCATTGCTGCCTAGTAACACAATAGCAGGAGCTGGTGTTGCTGCACTTATCCTTAAGTCATAACTAGGTGTCTGTGTTGTATCAGGGCAGAGATGAAGGAAATGATTGACAGATAGATGCACTCACTATGCTGTACTGACGACATGTCAGGTGCAGTTCAATCACTGTCATTATGGCATGTTCAGTAAAAGCCTTCACGGTGACTTTATTAAGTGTGGGTGTGTGTATAGCAGGAATAGTATATACATGATTTATTATATATTAAATCATTCTTGTTTCTGCAGGTATGTAAGCATAATGAAGAGTCTGAAGAGATGGAAGGACTGTTAGACTGTTTCAAAATTAGTATGCTAAAAACATATGAGAATAACACATGACAGATGCTGGTGATATCATGCCCCATCTTCTGATTTGTCATTAAGTATGCTATAGCAGCTGCACTTCTACATCTCACTCAGTTGTGACAGTCATAGCATGCCAAGAAAAATCACTCATATTTCAATGCATGCCTTCGGAATTTCTTTCAGTGAACATGTGACACTCTTCAGATAAGTGTTTTTGTGTTAACAAAATGGAAATCTTAATTTTGCTAAGCTAATTATAGCTTGTAGTGCGTTGCTAAGCAACCTAATGACAGGAGCCAGCGGGGAGTCAAGAATCTAACCTTTGCCTTGATAGAGCCAAGAGGTGACATTTGGATTTCCTTCATATCACCGTCTTTTGATGCACTGGATTTTGACAGTAGCTATATTTCACATTGCAGTGCACATGATGATAAGTGTGCTTAAAGGTAACTATGTTTTGTAAAAGGAAGAGAAAAATGTTTAAACTCCAGGAAGAGCATATCACATTCATTTCATTGCACTTATGAAAATGTTATATTCATGGACTTGCTGCTCTACATAAAGGTGCATTTACTAACATTATATAGTTTGTATTTTCTTTCAGGGAATGAAATCATAACATGCATGCATATATAGAATACATCATGATTACTAGCACGATGGAAAAAGCAAGAATATTGAGCGCATATCATAGGATTAAATTGTGGACAGATTCTGTGTTATATCACAAGATGATATTTTGTCATGGAAGGATTGAAGCAGTATTACAGAATGTACCAGGCTTCTGTTCAAGCATCATACACCAGTAGGTGGCTGGTTGAATTATATTTGTGATTTGACTAAACAACACACGCACAATCCATCTCGGATCACCCGATCAAAGACAACATCTGTATGCTCCGAAAATTTTCTTTGCGGGCGTCTGATATTGCCTCCTATCAAAGGGGAGAAGCGGGGGGGATCCATGGCTCAGCGCCAAAATAGTTTTGAAGTATCTGTGAAAAGACTCCTCTTAATCCGTTTTATTTGCTCTGCTACCTCCGAACCATTTGTCCATGCAGAGCTCCCAAGCCCTTCACTCCACCCAGCCATCTCAAGGATTTAGTGTGGTAGAGCAGAGGTGCAAGGGCCTACAGACAGTTAAAAAAAAGCCATCTGGCCGGGGGGAATGTAGTGAGGTGGGGGTGATGGGGAGGTTTGGGGCGGAGGAGTCGTGCTAGGCAATCAAAATGACGGACAGCAGCAAGAAGTGTTTTGCGGGCTCCCACGTACATGCAAAGTAGCCCGACTTGTGAGCTTTCACAGCTCCCTCTGGTCTTCAGGTAAACACTGACTGACCGAGGAATGCATGGTCTCTCCCCACCTCAGTGTGTGTGTGTGTGTATTCTTGTTTGTGTATGATAATAATGTATTTGTTGGCTTGCTTGTGAAAGGAAAGAGTATGTGTGAGCGTGGACTTTTTTGTGTTTATGTCCATGTCCGTGGCTCGTGCATTTATGTGTTCTACAGAAGAGTTGCCAAGTTTATTTCTGTAGTTACTTTTTCTTTTTTGCCAGTGATAGTGCTCGCCTGTGTACGGTATTTTACCAGAGAAGTCAGGGTTAGCAGGTGAAATAAACAGCATCCATATTTCATGAACCATAAAAAAAACTTGGATTCGACACAGGCTCAGTTCTAAGGACACTGTGAAATGGGCGCACAATTGTTCCTCTTCGCTCTGAGCAAATATTATAATCCTATTCTCTTATGCTTTCCATCTTGCCCTCTTTCCCTAATGTTCACCCCAATGGCGGCCCCTTTCCCTGAGTGAAAACCCCTGTGTGCAGGCTTCATTTTTCACTCTCCCTTTGGGGCTCTGTTGTCAGAGAGCAGCCCTTAGGAAGTCTTTATTTCTGCCAGGCAGGGCCTCTTGCGTTCCTCCACCCTCTCCCTCCGTTCTCATGGCTGTCCCCCCCACCTGCTGGGATCCTGATCCCAGCCGGGGCAGGGCTTCAGCGGGGGACAATTACTGCTGCTCCCCAGCTTTGATCATCTGACCACATGGAAGCATAACAGCTGACCACATGTTTCAACAGACAAGAAGAAGAAGTAAAGAGAGAAAAGAGTTAGAATAGGGTGAGAAGAAGCGAATGCATGCAAAGAAAAGAAATCCCCTTTTCATTTAAGTTGAGCCCAAAGTTCCATTTCACTTTGGAAGCTTCACGGAGAGTTAACCAGAATGGTCAAATCTGTGTTTCAAACACTTTCCTTTGATGCTGATTATTTATTTGGATCAGGGAAACCATACTTATTATGGACTATGTCTGGCTATAGCTGCCAATAAAGTTCGGTTTCAATTTGCCACTCTCTCTTTTGTGTGTGCTGCTGAGAGAGAAAGGGAGAAGCAATTTGAGGCAGCCCTTGTAAAAAGTGAGTGCTAAGTCTGCTGGTACTGTCGGCCAAATTGTCACAAGGCCAACTGGGCTCTGCTGTCTTGTTCTGGACACTGTTTGGCTTTCTCTCAACTTAGGCCTCTGTTTTATTCAGACAGCCTTTCATGTGGGCCGACAGGGGTTACCCTGGTAAACTGGCTCAATCACAAAGTCACCATTTTGTCAACATCCCACGTACCAAGCAACACAGCGGAAATGGATACAAATTCACTGAATTGTAATGGTCGATCTAGATGGGAGACACTGTATGTCAGCCAAAATGCGCTTCAACTGCTTTCAGAACAGTTTTTAAACAAGATTCAATCCAACTGTTAATTCATCAAGCTATATGTTACATGGTGATGGTACCAATAGTAAAAGTACAGTGCCAGTTAAGTATATTTAATGTTGATAAAACCACGATGCTGTGTGGATGTGTAAGTGTCCCATGTTGGTAGATATCACCCTGCAGGATCTAGGCCAAGGGACTTAGATGGAAACTGACAAGGCTGAGGGAGAGGGGAGGGCTTTTGCTTTGGTCTAGTTGTCAGGGATGGCCTCTTGTAGTGTCCCAATTGTGAAGGAGATCACTTTACCACATTAAGGGTGTCTCAAAAGAACCTCTTCAGCAACACTTTGGCCCAGCCTGGAAGAACAGGGCTTGTTTTGACTGGTCTGCCACCTTTTATTGTCACTGCTTTGCCGACCAACAGCTTGCTCCTGCATCCACTATATTGCCACTGTGGCTCTGAGAGAGATGCTGACAAAACATATATACACACACACACACACACTGCTCAAACACACACATACTGCAAGCAGGGATGCAAATTTCCTCATACACTCTCACAGATGCACACTCACAGAAGGAATCCCTGGAGCATAATGAAGAGATTGAAAAGATTGGATCCGCTTTGATGGTAGCACTGGTCAAATAAAGCATATCAGCATTATAATTACACAGGAGAGTGTAAAGACAGAAGGAGACCCATTTGTTCCTTCTGTATCACTACCTCATAGATCTTCTAGTCCCTAAAATTTTTTCCTGATGTGATTCTGATTAATATTCTTTCCAGTGTATTTGACGTATCCCTCTGCAGTCAGTGTAGTGTCAGCAAAATTAAATATCTGAAAAACCAGTATACAAATCTGTAACATTTAAGAGTGAGCCGCAGCTATGATCGCTGTAAATTTGTCTCTTTTATTGGAGCAGAGATGCTTGAATTGAGTCTTTTTCAACTGATGACACCTCCTTTGCAAAAAATCTTTCAACCAGTACATTTATCAAAATAAGTCTGACATAGAGGAACAAAAAAATTTCTGCAGCGCTTTGTATCTTTACTTAATTAAATCACTAAATGCTTTATTATTAAACTGAAAAGTCAAAGGAGATGAATGATGTCACTTTCAGTTGTAATTATTATTGCATGTCAGAACAAATTGAGAAACTATTAATGTGGCTGGATGCATATTTCATAAGAATTTAATATCTCATTGTTATATCATTATGTTTTCCGCACAAACCCATTATTCATTGTCATTTTTGCTTTTACATGTGTTTATGACGGAAATCTGCTGAAAAACCAGGTGTACTTTAATGAAGACATAACACATTTGTTTAACTTGTTTCATGTCTTATTAGTAAATGTTGGTGTTTTCATTAGGTAAAACAGCTCACTTTGTATGTTTGTGCTCGGTGTACGTGCATGTTTCCCTGTAAATCTTAAGTTATTTTTCTCCAAAGACAGCTGGTTGTTTTATTATGTAGCCTCATCCATTTGTGTATCCTGCTTACTTCATAATCATTTTTATCCGGCTGTTAAAAATAATTAACAAGTCATGCTCTTTTGTCAGACCCCATTTTAGGTCCTTGCTCCAGCAATGAAAGGCCTTTCCATCAACACGGTCACATAATAGTGTCAGGATGCATTTTAAAGTGCAGTAAGTCAGTGGTTTACACTGCCTCATAAAATACCAACATGCCCCGATAATGAGAAGCATGAATGGAAACTTGGAGTTCCCAGTGTGTATGTTTGAGTGAGTAGGGAGACAAAGATAGAGCAAAGAAAGGAACCTTGGAAGAAAGAGCGAAAGCAAGACAAAAAAGCTATTTTCCAAGCTGCACAGTTGCTCTGTCCTATTCCTTTTTAATTTGTAGAGGCAAAAAGAAAGGGTGATGATTAGGTATGCATGTGCCGTTCAAATAAAGATCAGGCTGGTATGCAAGTTGAGAGTGGCAAGGCTGGGACCGTGGTGTCCCATGGCTCCCTCCTCTCTGAGTGATATCATATGGACAAACAGCAAAGGTCACAGACAGCACAAGCACATAACTCTTCATCTTTCAGCCTGCTCTGACACTCTTTATGGTGCCTTGACCTCCTGACAGGCTGCTTGTGTGTGTGTGGGGGGGGGGTGAGCTCATTTTTGCTTAAACAAGCATGTATTTACTGTATAGCGGGCGAACACAACTACAACCAGATCATGTAAAAGCAGCATGTTTTGATGCACGCTTTCCAAAACACGTGTCAACAACTTTCTTTCCACCAGGTGATCAGTATCATACATCTTACAGAGCATGTCTTAATCTTACAGTCCGTATGCCTCGCTGTCATGGTATAAATCATGATGCAGCGAGGAGGTGGTGGCAGGCAGCGTGAGTCAGAGAAGCAGTCTGCTTGACTTCACACTCGCCTGGGATCTGGTAACTCAGCAGGTAGTCCAAGTACAGATTGAAACTAACTCTGCCTTTCTGCGCTCAACACACCCTGAGAGCTCTATTCAAGAGCACGACTGGTCCTTTATTGTAGAATAAATTGCAGGAGTCCTTTTTATTGTGTACAGATGGGATAGGTTTAGGGTTGCTCACTTCCTAGTCATTTTCTCAAGGTGCGTGTGGGTCAAGGACTTGAATTTAGATTTTACTGTAACAACCCATGAGACAGCAACTTGATGATCAGAAAAAAATTGCAATGTTTAAGTAGTTGGTTTAAAGAAATCTTGAGTCGGCGCTTAAGTCATGGCTCCCCCTGTGATTTGTTAGTGTCAGATGGTCACTGGGAATTAGCTAGTTAAATCTTGGAATCAGCCTGTGACCTTTCAGTGAGGTTACTACCACAGGACCTGGTTTTTTATCTCCCTTTTTTTTCCTGTTAGCACTAACAAGATTGACTTATAGCGGGTTTGCACTACTGAACGTGTCGTTGCCACTGACTAACCTGCAGTTATTCATCACCGAGCTTTATAGTGCTGAAATGAGTGGGGCTGTCTGATTTATATTAACAGCTCAGCAGTCACATCTGTGTTTATCAGGAAGCAGCTTCAAACATGAGTCAGCCAATCAAAACGATCTGTTCTCTAATATCTTCTATTGCTTAGGTAGTGTGTAAATCAGTTTTTCTGTATAGCAGGCAGTTGCTGGGGCCAGTGCCAATGAGTGTGTGAATTACACCCGTGCATAAAGCTGTCCTTGTGTCCCGCTGGCCATGAGCTACAGGGAAGCTGGAAATGATCGTAAATTAAGCAGCACTTGGCTGAGGAAATCATACAAAATCTGGGATTGAAGGGAACATTTGGAATGATTACTTGAGACTATAAGAAGAGTTCCCATGTAGTGAGGTAGGAAGGCTGAGGTGGAACATGGTATGTACAGTATTAGAGTAGACTCGTCAACATACAGTAACCAGTCGGTGAAAGAAGAGGAGGTAAAGTCATATTTTGGATAGTAATGGGAGTAGCTCTAAATGGTTGTCCCAGCTGATGCCTGCCACAAGAGATGAATTATTCACTCACTTGTCAAATCAATAATGACCCAGTCTTTAGTGGCCTACTCTCCCCATGCCCTACTTATTGGTTTTGGG
>JAQQAE010012581.1:0-13102 GCA_029823295.1 Pseudamia nigra | reverse complement strand
TTTTGGCTCCAATATGTCGTCCAGGAAGTGACAACCTGATTGGCCTCAAAACGACCCTTCACAAACTAATGGATGACATCACGATCACTTTGTCCAGTAAAATATACAGACAATGGGTCAAACTAACAACATTGTCAAAATACTTTTTTAGGTACTGCTGGATGAAGTTTTACAGAGTGTAGCAGTGTTTCACATCATGGTCACTCTGTCCACTAATACAGAAAGGTCTATCAACACTTTTCACTGCTGCTTTTCCTAATCACTTGTATTTCATAAAATTGAGTATTTTAGTACACTTGTATGATAAGACATTTTTATTCAGCTAGCAGCCAAGCAACAGCTCATCTTGAATTATGATTTTTTTGTTTTAACACAAAAAAGGAAGCAGCTCTGGGAGCAAGCAAAAATAAATCCCAAATTAAGCACAGTATGACATGGAACAAGTTGTTAAGACTATTAAAAAGACAGAAAATGTGAAGAGCTCTGTAGGATACTTTCTGATGGCTGTTTGGATCAGGAAAACATCTGCATGGAAACAAATGAACATTCAAAACCCAACCCGCCCTCATCCATACACAGACACAGAGATAAAACTGTACTGAGACTGGTCTGGACCAGTTCTTCATCATCACCTTATCTGCAGCAGTTCTGCCCCAGATGCCCTTCATCATGCAAATATTAAATGGGAAACGTCTCATGTATCAAGCTTGGTGCAAAAACCCACTCTGCAGGGAACATTATTAATAACGTATTATCTAAAACATTTCAACTCGAAATGAGAAAAGAACTGAAACGTGTTTGTGATAAAAATCCTGAATTAATTTGACCTTCCAGGTTTCAACTATTTTCCTGAGTCAGATGTATTCATCTAATTTTGCTTCCTGAAAATCTGCTTAAAAAGTTTCTTTTAAACCACCATAATTAAAAACATGGATATTTTACTCTAGCATTTGATAATAACTGTAATTACACGTGATTATACTGTATTAATGTATGAGAATAATTATATTGGTAAATGTACTGAGCTGCCTCATAGTGTCAATCCTGGCACTTTGCATAAAAAAGCAGAGTTAATCTACCCCTCACTCAGTGAAAAGCTTTAATGGAGGAAGTGATAGAGCAGAAAGTGATACTCAGAGGACTGAAGCAGCTTTTAGACACTGGAAAATTCATAAAAATTTAGTTTTGGCAGATTAGACTAACATCTGGTTGAAAAAAGAATAAGCAAGTGAATTACTAATGTTTATTGAAACAGCTTAAAGACAGTAATTTCAGCTAAAGGCCTAATACATGTGCTAATATTATACAAGGTTGTTATATTGACTTTTCAGCCTGTGCTGATTTCATGCTATTTTGCCTTGAAAACTGAAAATGATGTTTGACTTGTCTACAGTGGATATATAAACACCCACATTTTATTATGTGTTTCTTCCCTCCCTTGATCAATAAAGCATAAACATGCAATATACAAATAAAAAAGGAAGATGCTGCACTTCACACACTAGTGACAATATATCAAAAAACTGCAAGCTGAGGCTGCAGAAGCCTCTGTCTGCACAGAGATGCCTATCTGTGCATGCTCTGTGATAAATATCTGGCCAAATATTGCTGCAGTTTAGCAAGATTTCTTCTTTCCCAAATACCTTACATTTAGTCTTGATGCTAGCGTCTCTATCAAACTACCGTCAAACCAAATATCCAGCAGCATTTAAATACAGTACCTTGCAGGTTTTGTCTGAAGGCAATGAATGATCACCAGTGTAAAAAAAAGACAATATGATATAATCTCTGGAGGCTGCTGGTACTGTACCATATGAGGCATTTCCAGCTCTGGGACAGCAGACCGCTGCTCCCTCTCCTGAAACTGGGAGCCACCAGATGCAAGTGTTGAACTGAGTGAACATGAAACAGCAATGAATGAGCTTCAAGCAATTAATTGCTACAGTAACCTGTTTGTGGCAGCGTGTGGTCATGGGGTCTAGAAAGCCCATCTGTGAACAAGCAACAGCTGCTACAGCTTCATAAAAACTTGTTTCCCGTAACTTGGTATCAAATGGAAAGTAATCTGTTCTGGAAATGTATTCTCCTGCTGAACCACATCTTTCACACACACACATACCTTACAAAAGGAAACACATGGTGCATCTAGAGCCTTGAATTCTCTCTCTGACATATTTGGCTATTCACCTCTCTCCAGTTCCTATGATTATAATGTCAGATTCCAGAGTTCACAGGAAACTGGTGCGACATCACGACTGACAAGAAGTATCAACCACAGGGTTAGTCGGAAAAGGGCAGGAAACATAGAGCCCAATCTGCAAAAGGCTTGTGCCTCTTTCGCATGTGTTAAACTTGTGCTAAAGAGACACAAACATAACATGTAGTTCTGTGTATCATTAGTGCTGAATTTTTAGTGAATAAGTTGCACAAAGACCGCTCGTGCCAAAGCAGCGCAATTGCCGGTGCAGTTAACAGGTGCAGTCTTTGTGGATCCGGCCCATAGTGCGTAAAGGCCAAGGATAGGCAGCTCAAGAGAACTTCAGAAAAGCTTTGTCTCTTAACACAATCTGTCACTACGTCCTACATCCTAGTCCTGTGTGTAAACTGGGAAGATCTGAGCTCATCCCGCTCACAGAAAGACAGAGGCCGTGGTAAAACGTCTGACTGAAACCATTCTGATCAGTTTCCACTTTAAACACTTATCTGACACCGTGTGCGTTTACATCCTCAAAGCACTGTTTTCATTTTTCACCATAAAAAAGCAATTGCACCTGGATTCCAGCGATTACACCACTGCTCTCCTTCTGATTGGAAATTTACTTTGATCAGACCTCTCTATTCTGATTGAAGCGGTTACACGGGACTTTTATCTGATTGGTTATTGTAATTACCAGTGGAATATTAGGGTCCATGTGGACAGACAATGGGCTCAGCATGTGAATATGGAAATGACCAGATTGTTGGTCTCCTGTTGTCCTTGCTGTGCGTTTGCTGGTTCTGGACTGATCCAATATCTGTGGACGTCACCCAGTACCTGTGCTGTTTATTGTTCTGTCTCTATTCTTTTCTTTTGTCTCTCCTCTGTCCACTAACCCCAACCGGTCGAGGCAGACGATCGCCTATCCTGAGCTGCTGCTGCCACCTTTGGCTTGCTCGCGGTGGTTCTGTTGGATTTACTCTCCGTATAGTCATGAGGTCTCAGCCTTGAATTGTGAAGCGCCTAGAGATAATCGGCGATTATGATTGGCGCTATACAAATAGTATTGCATTGAATTAAAAATTGAAAACGTTAAGAGCGAAAAGTAAAAATTCAGCCGCTATGATGGTCTGGGGCTACATCAACATACATCAAGGCAAAGAAATTCTTATCTTAGGGACGTATTCTGCCATCCGGTCTGCGCTTATTTCAGCACAAGTCGGGCCTCAACAGAGTGGCTTCATGGTCACAGTGTGTGCTGGACTGTCCTCCCTGTGTCCACATCTGTCTCCTACTGAAAATGTATGGACATTATGAAGAGGAGAATCAGAAACAACCACCATGCACTGTTGAGCAGCTCAGAGTAAGAAAACAGAAAGACAATAATTAGTGTCCTCGGTTCACAAATGATTAAACAGTGTTTACATAATACAGAACTGAACACATCCCCTTTCTACTTTTGTCAATTAAATAAATTAATTGAGCAAACTTTACTTTTGATTGAATTTCATAAGTTACTTTGAATTTTCTTAAAGTGGGCTTGTGTAATGAATGGCAGCATTAAATATTAGGGAAAATGTAATTAAATTTATTCCATAAAGCTCCAGAAGTACTAAACGTCTGCCAAGGTGTAAATGAAGACTAACATCCACACTCCTGCACTCACACATCTTGTCTGACTTAAATGCCCTTTTCTCCTCCCACCTGTGCTGTCAACGGTAATAAAACTAACTTACAACTGCATTTCCCTACTGCACTGTGAACAGCACAGCTCCTCCCTCCCATTTAACTTCTTCATTTAAATGTGCATTTTGAAGAACAAGCGCTTCTCACATCTTGAAAGGATGTTGATGACTAGAGCACAAATTCCCATACATTTTCATGAGCAGAATGCGCGCTATCAGGCTGATCTGTGAGGAAATAGCCAGCATGTTTATGAAAATATAAATTGAATTTTTTTTTATGAGGAGTGCAGTAATTGAAATATGAAGCCAAAAATGAAATACTCCCTTTGAGGGGAAATAGATCACATTGATGCAGTTGTTATTGTGGTAGGCTGAGGATTCAGACGTTTGTGATCATGAAAAGTGTCTTTTATGTCCTTGCAGTAATGTCTTATGGATCAACATAAAACATGTTAGCATTCATAGCCAATGCTAATGTACTCAAAAACGTTGGCAGAGCATAAAATGTAATGCTTAACGCAAACCAACAAAAACATGTATTTAAATAAAAGGAGTTTTAGGAGTCGTTTCACATTAAATGCTGAAATGATTTTTAACCACACTGTGGCCTATGGTGTTTCCATTGCCAATACAATGAAGGTTAATGGGATTTGGAGCTGGTTTAGACTGAAAACTCCCTGTGGCAGGAAACCAAAAATGAAATCTACATCTGGAGTCTTTTCTTCACGGACGGTATGATGCCACAGCCACAGCTTTGGACTCTCATAGTGGGTAGATACTGTACATACGGCGTACGTGGACGTGCTGCAGGGCAGGGAACAATGATGCAGTGTTATGCTTACGCACAAGAACACCAGACTTATCTTAGTGATTACAATTATACATCAGCAGACATTTACGGCGTTTTTAATGGAAATTGCGGTGACACCGGTTGGTGTTCATAGTAGCATTAAGATGCTTCTTAGCTTCGTTACAGCAAAAATATGGAAAGAAAATGATGAGTGAGTGTGTGCACAGCATACACTGCCAGTCAAAAGTTTGGACACATCTTCGTCAGTGTTTTTCTTTATTTTTTTATCTTCAACCTTGTCCATTAATACTCAAGACATACAAACTGTGAAAGAACACATATGAAATTATGTAGTGAACAGTGTTGAATCACCACCTTATCGTGGTGCTGATTCAACACTGATAAGACCCTTATGACTACGCCTTCCTGTGGACCCACCATCTGCAGGAAGGGTCGTAAGGGTCCGGTGCTGTGTGGTTTGGGTGGGAGCTGAAGGCAGGGGCCTGGGTGATCCAATCCCTGGTTACCAAAACTAGCTCCAACTGGGAGGAGGCCCTGGGGCAGACCCAGGAAATGCTAGAGGGACTATGTGTCTCAGATGCCCTGGGAAAGCCTGGGGGTCTCCACAGAGGAGCTGGAGCAGGTGGCTGGGGAGAGGGAAGCCTGGGCTTGTCTACTTAGGCTGGAATGATTTCACTATCTTAAATATGACGAAACAAATGACATACTGTAGCCACAAACATAAAAACTGAACGTGAATAGGTTAAAATCATTTTGTGGGAATTAAAATAATTATTATGCACAAAGAAAGTTGTGCAAACAATTAAAATCCTCCCTCTCTCTTTTGCAAAATTCTCTCGGTTTTGAAAATTCACCTCTAACTGTTTGTTTTCCACACTTGCTTCAGTGTGTTTATTTGAAACATTTATCCTGAATGACATTGTGGAGTAAGACTCGAACGACAATCACCAGCGAGTACACCAAATAAATTTATTGTTCAAATCTGGTACTGATCATTTTGTCACACCAGAACAGATTTCTGTATTATAGTGCCATATGATTATCGATATCATAACAGCATTATCTTATCTTGTCATATCAGAGTTCAAAGGATTTTTTTCTCCACTCTTTTGACATTTTTGCAGTATCCTGGTAAATTGAGCTGTTTTACTCTGTTATTAAGGTTACTATGGGGTTTTAACATGCAACACGCTCATGCTAACAAGCCTGAGCATAATACAGGGTTTCATTTGAAAACAGTGCATCGTAATGTGAACTATACTGTAGTTATATTTCATTTATGCAACACAAAGCACTTTTGTTTCCCTGGGTCCCTTCACAGGGCAGACACTCAGGTGGCCAGGCTGGAGATCATTGATTGTCTAGTCAAGTCTTAATCCATGACGTCATTCCAGGTTAAAGTTTCAAGCAAGTGTCCAGTAGGACAGTGAAAAAGTGAGAACCAAGGAGAACACAGAAGTGAGTGTGCAAAGCAAAAAGTGAGGGGTGGATTTACAAAACTGAGAGAATTTTGCAAAAATGAGGGAGGATTTTAATTATATGTGCTCGGTTACAACATTTCTTTGTGCATAATAATAATTTTACTCCCAAGAAAATTATTTTAACCTATTCACTTTCAGTTTTTCCTCTCATTTCTTAAGCCGCTCGTTCTGCTGGAGGTTTTTCTCTTCCATTAAATGAAGTTTTTCCTCCCCCGTCTACCTTATCTTGCTCTTGGTGGTTCTGTTGGGTTTACTCTCTGTATAGTCTTGAGGTCTCGGCCTTGAATTGTGAAGCGCCTAGAGAAAATCGTCGATTATGATTGACGCTATACAAATAAAATTGAACTGAATTAAGACAGTGAAATTGCTCCGTATGTACACTTACGGCATTCTCTCATAAGACTCATAAGGTAGTTACCTTTCAGAATGAATGTATAATCCATCCATTCATTTTCTACCCCTTAATTCTCGCAAGGGTCGGGGAGGGGGCTGGAGCCTATCCCAGCTGACTTGGGGCGAAGGCAGGGTACACCCTGGATGAGTCGCCAGTTCATCGCAGGGCCTGAATGTATAGTATTGAAAGGAATTAAAAAAAGAAAACTAAAAACCACTGAGGGAGAAGGCGTGTCTAAACTTTTGATTGGTGGTGTAGGTATTTGTTAAGTGAAAATGCTGCCTTACATCATGGAGAATCCAGTAGAGGTGTGCATCTGACCAAAAACACTGAGAATAAGCCACAACCGCAGTAAAGTTGCATGTGATGATGCAATCTCCTATGTACGTGCAGTACATTTCCACACATGCACACTGAGCCACAAAGAGCCACCTTAAAGAACGTTGACGTCAACATACTGTCTCCATGGTCGGAAAGGATTCAGTGTGCCATCACTCTGTCTTTTACCTTAACCAACAATTGCAGACATGAGAAAAACAGTCCATCTTTCTTCACCTTTAAGGCATTCATAGTTTTGCAGGACGGCTTAAAATAGTTCACACTCTGCCCTACATCATCCCTCCTCAACCCTGCTTCGAAGTGTCTCCGAGTTGCTTATTTTCTGCTCAGGACACTCGCACTCGTCCTCATTTTCACATTCATTTTAAACATAAGAGTTGTTTTTTGTTTGCCTTGTTGCTCTCTTTGAAGTGCGTGTAATGAGCTCTTACCGAACACTTTGAGGAAGAGCTCTCGTTCCTGTGATCCGGCCTTGTTGGTGGCCTTGCAGGCGTAGGTTCCTCCATCACCCTGCCGGATGTTGCGGATGGTTAACATGCTCCGCCCACCCTCCTGTCTGTGGAAAATGTACTGCTCCGATGGCTCCAGCTGCTGCCCTTTCCTGCACAAAAAAAAAACATAATAATCTAGTGTATTTTGCTTGTTTTTTAAAAAACTGCCTTGATTATTATGTTTATTTAGTTAATTTTGCAATGCATTTATTATTTGATTAATCTGGTAATTTTTGCTTCATTTGTTTGATTATGTTGTTCACTTCTACTTTATTTTGTGTCTTTGGCAATTTTCTTGATTTTATTTCAGTGTCCTTCATTTCTTTGCTTATTTTATTGGTTTTGGTTTTTGTTTTTGTTAATTTTCTTGATTATTCTGTGTATTCTCTGTTCAGTTTTGTTCATTTTCTTCATTATACTGTTTATTTGCTGCTCATTTTTGTACAGTCTCTTGATTATTTAGTTTCATTTTTCTTTATTTTGTCTGCTTTTGTTGAATTCCTTGATCATTGTGTCCATTTTTGCTTCTTATTTTGTTTATTTGGAGTCGAAACACCAGGTTAAAACAAAGCCAGTTCACAGTAACTGACTTCATGCGTTTTGGATTTTGCCTTCACGTTCTTGTTAAGTAAAATATGATTTCTTGGGACTGAGTTAACACACTTAAAATATTCAGACTCTCAAGCTCCACATCCAGTCTTAACTCAGTTTTGACTGCTGAGCCTTTGTTGGACATCGTCAACATTTTCAACTCGCGGTGACTTTTCAACGTCTGCCATCCATAAAAATATCATCATCACATTCTCAGTGAGCAATTCAGTCTCTCTTGTGTTGTTGTGGGCCGTTATGGGCTGCAGCGTTTACTAAATGACTCCAGTGTGGGGTGGAATTCAGTGCACACTTAATGTCTTTTCTTTATGGACTCTGTAGGGAAATTAGTCTGGAAAAAAAGCAACAGCTAAATTGTTCCATGTCTATATTTAAGCTTCATCGCAGAGGCATAATGGTGTGAAGCAGGCTTGCCTCCTCCTCCGCTTGTTTGTTCACAGCCGCTTTACCAGCTGTGTAATCTTTAAGGCTAAACCAGCAAATGTAACTTTTTCTCATATTAATATAAATTTAGTTAAAGCCAGAGGCACAAAAAGTAGCAAATGTTCTTTAAAGTTGTATAACAAAACTATACCTGTGTTTAGTTTCCAGCAAATTCACAGTTGTTCATTCCCACTAGTTCCCTCTGATGCACTTTACTGAGTGTTTCCAATCAAAGCAGCTCATTTCAGAGTCAATTGATGTGCGTTTTACTCCACATTTCACTTTCAGGCAATTTTCACCTTGTCCCCATCCGGCAAAATCCATGTTCAAACACAGAATAAATGTGCTTTAGTTAACTTTAAGAGAGCAGTACTCTTGGGGATTGTGACTGCTTTGAAACACACATCATCTGTAGTAGTAGTAGTAGTAGTAGTAGTAGTAGTAGTAGTAGTAGTAGCAGTGTGAGTGTGCAGAACCAAATCATGAATTTGAGTTATGACACACAGAATACACCTCGAAAAGTTTGGCTTTGTTTTGCTGTGTGGGTATGACGTTCCACTTGACTGCACATCCTTAAAATTATGACATGCTAGTGCAATTGATTAGATCCAACTAACAAATCCTTCTAAAACTTGGTTGATAAGTAGCTGTACCAATGGCAATTTTTATAAACAAAATACAGAACAAAATATTGCACAAAATTAATAAAGTAAAACAAAAAAGAAGTTTCAGAACAAAATAAATAAAATCATGAACAAAATGAACAATGAAATTAACTAAATAATCTGTGAAGTGAAAAATAATATAATCAATAAAATGAACAATAATGTACAAAATAATGCATTATACGAGCAAAAAATTACTAAAAATGAACAACTTCATGAACAAAATCAATATGAATGACCGAAATAATGTACACAATCAGTAAAATGAATAAAGTAATAATAGTACATTTTAACGCATTACAGCTAAAATGTGCATTAGGTCATGCGGTACATAAAGACAAACACAGGGCAGAAATAAAACTAGACGGCTAAAATATACAGAATAGACAAAAACAGGGGGGTTAAGAAACACAAACAACTAAAAAAACAGAGTAAAATGAATAGAAACATTGTGAGGGTGTCACTCAGGGTCAAAGGTCTGGGAATAAAAGTGTGTTTTTAAGTGAGATTTAAGAACAGCAACTGAAGGAGATTGTCTGATGTGCAGAGGGAGTTCATTCCAGAGTTTAGGACCCAGAACTGAAAAAGCTTGCTGCCCTCTAACTCTCCTTTGTGACTTTGGAATCTATAACAACATCTGGTCAGAAGACCTGAGGGAACGAGAGTTGGTGTAAAAGTGCAGCAGGTTGGACAGATAAAAAAAGGCGTGGCCATTTAAAGGCTTAAAAAAAAAAAAAAAGGAATTTTAAAACCAATTCGTAAATAAACTTGAAGCCAATGGAGGAAGGCTAAAACCAGAGTTATGCGCTCTCACTTCTTAGTACCTGTTAAAAATCCGGCAAAAGCGTTCAGGACTAGCTGGATAGAAGCATAGAAGCCTGACTAATTCCAGCCAGCAGGGAATTACAGTAATCCAGATGAGACAAGTGTCTTCACGTAAGGTCAAATCCAGAGACATACTAAAGAGGCACCAAAAGAAAACGTAACTATCTAGTACCACGCTGGAGTATTTCAAAATTAAACACACAACACACACTTCCCCCAGGAGTCAGTGGATCAGAACAACGAGTAGTGAATACTGGATTTATATTAAGCAAGTGGACACAAACATGACTTGAATAAAATGAGCACAGAGAGCCAGCGCTGTGTGATATGTCAACAATATCAAATAATTTGTGCTGTCCTTGTTATAACAGGTTTTCACTTTGCCCTAAAGTGGATGCGCATATATAATGTCTTCTGCCACAGCAATTTTGAAAGGTACGCTAATGAGTTTGACTCATTAATGTTTCAGCTTTAAAAAGTTGTTTCCTGGTTATTTGTTCCGTGCAGAGGAAGAAGTGTTGTTGTGGTATGTGTGTCTTCTCTCCTCTCTGACCACAGGTAACTGCTGAGTGTTTCCACTTGTGCTTGTTACTTGGCCAACCAGCCTCCAGCTTCAGTGTGTCTCCCTGAGCTGTGACCAATCAGGATCTGGCCCTGCTGCGATAAAAACCACACGTCGGGCAGCAGCTCACTCTGCCTACCTGCCACCTGGGGACGTTGATTGAGACAGACTGTTTTTGTGAGACTTTGTTGATACCCATTCTGAGAAATGTGTTTGAATAGCGGCTTTATGGCCTTGATAATTTTCAGTTTAAATTCTGTGTTATTGTGTTTAGTTGTGGGAAGTGGAGCTTAGTTACTTTGAGGTACCCAATACATTTCCACATAGTTTTTCTCTATTAGACACACTAGGGATATTTGGTTGGTGGCACATTTTGAATTGTTTCTGACATCCAGTTTTAGTTTAGTAGTCAGGTCTTTTGTTTCCTTTTATTCCCCTTAGTTAGCATCTAGTCTAGACCTGATTTTGTTTTATTAATTTCATTTCATTTGGCATAACCACTGTAGCTTCACTCTCCCTCACTCAATCTTTGTGTTAAACTTTAGTTTGTGTGAAACCTGTTTTAGTTGAAATAAATAACTTTGGCTGTCACAAACACTTTAACTTGTTGTTTCTTTGATTGTTGTTGTGTTATCCCTCTTTTCATTAAACAGCAAATTTTGTATTGCAAATTGGGTCGTAGCACAAGCGGGGCTCATCTGGGAGCGCTCTTTTTCTTGGTGCCGTCACCAACAATCAGAATTGGTAAGTCATTGTGCCTGTGACCAAGTGGAAAATGAAATTTGATTTGAGGGACTTTGTTGTTAACCCTAAAATTGAAAAGGTCAATCTGTGTCATAAAGATGACTTGCTTTGTATCGCTACACATTATGAGATTCAGGTGAATAAATATGACATGAAGCAAGCAATCAAGAGTACAGTCTTAGAAAAACTGATTGAATTAAATGCGCCTGTGACATCTGACCCTGCCCAGCTTAGTGCTGGAGCCTCCTCTGACGATCCTCTAGCTGAGCTAGGTGCTGCTTCTGGAGGAGCAGGCCAGGCCTTCTACATCTCCAGAGGCCATGACGGAACATGAGGCTCACCCTCCTGCCACCTTACCACGTTTTGATCCTTTTTCTCCAGAGGTCCATGGCTCAAGTTTGGATGCAAGGTTGAAGGTTTATTTGGCCCACCTTTAACTTGAGTCTCAAGGGAAGGAAAAGGTGCACCAAGCTGAGTTAGAGCTGAGGTTACAGATATGAAGGTTAGAAATAGAGGCTGAAAAGGAAGTCAGACTCAGGGAACTTAAACTTTAAAAATATCTCATGCACAACCATCTGCACCCTCACACAGTTCTGCTTCACAGACAGTTCTTCCTAGCCCAGGTTTTGATGTTGGCAAAACTATTGGGCTAGTATCCCCATTTCGAGAGTCAGAAGTTGACTCTTTCTTTAGTGCTTTTGAAAGAATCGCCACAGCTTTAGAGTGGCCTAAAGACATGTTGCCCATCCTTTTACAGTGTAAACTTGTTGGCAAAGCACAGGAAGTTGTCTTTCCTTTCTCTTCAGGACAGTTTACACTATGATGTTTTGAAAGAGTCAATACTTTGCACATATGAGCTTGTGCCAGAGGCATTTAGGCAGAAACTTAGAAGCCACAAGAAGTCTCTCAACCAAACATTTGTTGAGTTTGCAAAGGAAAAAGGGGTTCTGTTTGACAAATGGTGTGCAGCTAGCAACGTCAAAGATGGCTCTGAAACTCTTCGACAGCTGATATTGTTAGGGGACTTTAAAAATGCTCTGCCTGAGAAGATGGTGGTTTTCTTAAATCAGCAAAAAGTCTCCTCCTTGTCTAAGGCAGCTGTTGTAGTAGAAGAGTTTGTCCTGACCCATAAAAATGTGTTTTCATCTGCATCTCGCCCAGAGAAGTTGGCTCTATCACAGGGGTGGGCAATTCCAGGTCCTGAGGGCCGGTGTCCCTGCATGTTTTCCAACTGTCTCTGCCCTACCCACTGTTGATTAGCTGGATCAGGTGTGTTCAGTCAATCAGAAGCTAGAAGATACAGTGGGTGGGGCAGAGACAATGGGTAGGGAAGAGACAGTTGGAAAACAAGCAGGACTCCGACCCTTGTTGCCCACCCCTGCTCTATCACATCCAGTTAAAGTTGATTCTGGACATCCATATTCAGAGAAATCAAAGGGATCCTCTTCACCTCCTCATGTTCGTGAGTGCTTTTATTGCCACAAGAAGGATTACCTTATCTTTGACCGTCTCTCTTTAAAACATAAATAGTCTTTGTCTGTCACATCCAAAGCCAGTCAGCCTAATAAAGGATGTGTTCATATCCGCTAAAATCCAGTTCACCATCCGAAAGATGGTGAACCGGATCCCTGTTTCAGACCATTCATTACAGAGGGCCTTGTATGACTCACTGGGAACAAAGTCGATAAACAAACAATTAAAATCTTCAGGGATACTGGAGGATCTCAATCTATTCTCCAAGAATGTATCTTGCCTTTGTCACCTACCTCCTCCTGTCACTCCAGTGCCATCGTTTAAGGCAGTGTTCCCCAACCTTTTTTGCGCCACGGACCGGTTTAATGTCAGACAATATTTTCGCGGACCGGCCTTTAAGGTG
>JAQQAE010012580.1:0-12783 GCA_029823295.1 Pseudamia nigra | reverse complement strand
AACCAAAGATGAATAAAACAATCAAGAAAATAGTACAAAATGACCACAAATGAACAAAATTATGAAGAAAACAAATAAAAATCAACCACAAATGAACAAAATAATAAAGAAATGAATGAAAATAAACCACAAATGAACAAAACAATGAAGAAAACAAATAAAAATGAACCACAAATGAACAAAATAATGACAAAAACAAATGAAAATGAACCACAAATGAACAAAATAATGACAAAAACAAATAAAAATGAACCACAAATGAACAAAATAATGAAGAAAAGAACCAAAGATGAATAAATCAAGAAAATATGGCAAAATGACCACAAATGAACAAAATAATGAAGAAAAGAACCAAAGATGAATAAAACAATCAAGAAAATAGTACAAAATGACCACAAATGAACAAAATTATGAAGAAAACAAATACAAATGAGCCACAAATGAACAAAATAATAAAGAAATGAATGAAAATAAACCACAAATGAACAAAATAATGACGAAAACAAATGAAAATGAGCCACAAATGAACAAAATAACGACAAAAACAACTGAAAATGAACCACAAATGAACAAAATAATGAAGAAAAGAACCAAAGATGAATAAAACAATCAAGAAAATATGACAAAATGACCACAAATGAACAAAATAATGAAGAAAAGAACCAAAGATGAACAAAACAATCAAGAAAATATGACAAAATGACCACAAATGAACAAAATTATGAAGAAAATAAATAAAAATGAGCCACAAATGAACAAAATAATGAAATAATGTATGAAAATGAACCACAAATGAACAAAATAATGAAGAAAATAAATGAAAATGAACCACAAATGAACAAAGTTGCTAAAGATAAGAGATAAGACTTTATTTATCCCATACTGGGGAAATCCCTTGGTGAACAGAATGAACATTAAATTAAAATGAAGAAAAATATGTGACAACTCAATCAAAATGACCAAGTTCGGTTCAGGTAATCGTGAGGTGACTTTTTCTTTTTTTATTTCCCAGCTGCTGATGTTGTGTTTCCATTGTTCCGTGCACGCGCCGTTTCGTACAGTACAACATTTATTGCAGCTCATTCGTGCAAACTGTGGCTTTTCAGAGCAGCTGCAGGCTTCAGTAACAAAGGCTGTGCATTAATGCGTCATTACACATTTCACAGACGCGGCCGGGTTTTTATTTATGGCTTACCTGGGGTTTTCTGCAGCCTTTTTTATTTGCAAAAAACAAAAAAAAACCCACAAACAAACAAACAGCAAACAGTCGGGTGTGACAGGAGGAGGCCAATAAAATAATCCGCCGCCCGCAGCAGTAACTTAATCCTCTCCTGTGTCCAGGCAGGCGTCGATTGCGCAGATCTACCACAAAATGCATTAATCACCAAATCCAAAAAGCGCCGCGGCGAGTTATTTCCGCTGTTGTTCCTCTTTGGCTTTGTCCGCAGACCTGGAACTGCATGTCCCGCGGGGGTCCACGGCTCCGTTTAGTGCTTCTCCGCCACGGGGAACGAGCCGGGCGGACGGTGATGGTTCGTGGGAAGAGATGCACACGGAGTCCAGCCCCCGTCTCCCTTTACGAGCCGCTGTTTTTTTTGGACGCACCGACGACCCGAGCGCAATCCCAGACACTTCCGCCAGCGGTAGGCCGGACCAAAGACACGCACGGGGGGGCAAGAGGTTCAACTGCACCCGTGACGACGCACCGGAAGTGAACGCACCCGAGGAAAAACGGAGCGAAAATAGCGTCAAAAATTATCCGTGGCCGAGCCGGGTCAGTTTGAGAATCAAGTTAAAGTGGAATGCGGTAGAATGGAAAATACGGCTAAGTATCAGAGCGCGTTTAGAGATATGGTGCGTTCCAGGTACGTCGGAACTGGGAGTTACTTGAACTTCGAGCGGGATCGTGTTCCAGCTGCGAAGGAGTCTGCAATCTCTACAACACAAAGAGCCGTTTTTGGGCATAAAAATATATGTATGCCTAGATCATAGACTGTATATATTATAGACAAAGTGACCATGACATCACCCACTGGTTTCTGAAGGGCCAATCAGATAAGCCCTTGCTCTATGTTTTACCCTGTTGTATTTATTTCCTTTATATGTTATTGTTTTTTTTTTATTTTTTTTTGTTTTTAAATTTTTCTTTAATTCTGGTTCATGACAAAATGCCATTGTATTTCCCAATGCCCTGTTAAACAGTTTGTCAATTTAAAAAAAAAAAAAAAAAAAAAAAAGGTTGTCACTTCCTGGACGACATCTTGGAGCCAAAAACAGGATGTAGCCATATTTGGACAAACGTAAGCTTCATGCCAGGGGACTCACGAGACGTTAGCTAACTACGTTACTGATGCGGTAAAACTTATATAAATAGAACATACGAAGCTCAGAATTAGTCCGACTTCGCTGCTACAGCGACATGTCAACAAACCCCAGCACAGCAGTGATTTGTCAGATGATTTGCCGTAATATCTTAGCGAGCAAAACGATAAAGATGGATCATCACATTACTTATTCGAGGATCCTAATAAAACATTCGAGACCATGATGACACATGAAAAAATGTATTTGCTTAGTATTTTCAGATCGAGTCACATGTATCTATGGGAAAAAGCTTCTTGGAGCCGCACGATCGGTTCCCCAGTGGCCAAACGGTGGTATTACAACTTAGAAATTCTGCCCATAAAAATTATGAACATTGTCTGTGACAAAGGGCATCCCGACAGAGTCCAAACCTGGCCGTTTATTCATAATTTTGTTCACTTCAGATTATGTCTGTTATTTTTTAATTTTTGTTTATTGTTTTATTAATTTTGGTTCATTTTGTTCTGATTATTTTGAGCTGTTTTTCTGACTTTTTAGTTTTTTTGCTTGTTTTTCTTTCATTTTCTTGCTGTAGTGCATTTACCCGACGACACTGTAATTTGCTGTTCATTTTTTTTGGGTTCATTTTATTTAGTAAATTTATTATTTTTGTAATTTTTTTTTACAGTTTTCGTTGTCTTTTTGTTCATTTTCATGTTTGCCGACATGATGATTTTGTTCAGTGTTGTTTATTTTATCGTTTTGCTCCCAGTTGAAATTTTCCCACTCGAAAGTCAGAATTCCGACTTCGGAGTAGAACTGGAACGCACCACGGGGAGCAAAGGGAATGCCGTCCGGTTCCGCCCAGGTTCACCCGTCTGACGCAACGGACGTCAACGCAGCTGAGAAAACTGACCGAAATAACTAATAATTTGTAGCTGAGCTATGTCAATTTGAGAACCAAGTTAACGTCAAATAAAATATAATAGAACATACAGCAAAATGCATACAACACGTACCCACAGGCTACGCGTACTTGACAGCACATTTATGTTTGGTGTTCTTCGGGTCTTTGTGCTTATCCTATTATGTGATGCTTTGGCGCCACCTGGTGCTGAATGAGGCGCACGACGTGCCGACGACCAGCACGAGTCAAATTGTACAGTAAGTAAAGGGTTGAAGTGTGACTGTAGGGACGCCAGTGCAGACATTCATAATAAAAACTGAACAAAACAATAAAACATATAGCGTTGGCAGTTTATCTTTAAATACGTAGAGTCGTTCCATATGCAACAGGTGGCTCCGTGGCGCAATGGATAGCGCATTGGACTTCTAGGCATAGACGTAGCAATTCAAAGGTTGTGGGTTCGAGTCCCACCGGAGTCGAAATTTTTTTTTTTTTTTTGCTGCGTGAAATTAGATCATCTTGCGCTACTTATTGTTTTGTCCCTCGCGCAAATTACTCGAACTTTTAACTGAATACTATGTGTACTGCGCTAATTACTATTAATGCATTGTACCTGAAGTAGCTAATTTCACGTTAGCATCAGGGTTAACGGCGACAAAAGTCGACGTAGCATCTTACGGCTAACGAGCGGCAACGTCAGAAAATCCAATGTTGGCTAATATCACATTAACATTAAAAATCAAACTTTTATTTAATTTATAATTCCAGTGACTCAAGTAATAGTACTTATAGAAATAAGTAATTGAGTAAAACTAAGGGCGTATCCCATAAAAACACTCAAGCAGTTAGTAACTTCATGCAATGGAATTTATTACAGCATAAAACATCGTGTTCAAGCAAGTATTTTCGTAGTTTTTGTTCATTTCCTTGACTAGTTTGTTCATTTCGTTACTAATTTTTGTTCAGTTTGTTTTATTTTTGTTCAGCTTTGTCAACTTACTGGCTTATTAGGTCATTTTTTGCTCATTTTGTTGCTTATTTGTCTTTTTGTTCAATTTCTCAATTGTATTTTTAATTTTCTTAACTTGATTTTGCTCTTTTTGATTATCTGTGCTTATTATATTAATTTTATAATTTTTTGCGAAGTTTTTGTTCATTTTCTTGTTCATCTTGTCGCTTACATTGTTCGTTTTTTTGCTCCCTTTGTTGCTTATTTTGTTCATTTCCTCATTTTTTTTTTATGTTTTTAAACTCGGACTCATTTCGTTTGCTTAGGTTATTCCTTTTAATTTGCATGATTATTTTGTTCATTTTAAATTTTTTATTTATTGTTTTGTAAATTTTTTAAAATTGCATATTTATTCCTACATACTGAGGTGTGGCTAAATGTAACTAGAGTAGAAGTACATTTTATTCATCACTGCCTTAACTGAGTAAGAGTAAAAAGTATTCTACCAAAAAACTACTCTTAAAAGTACATGTGAAGGTGTACATGTACTTGAGTACTACTACCCACCTCTGAGTATAACCAGGTGTAATCAACCTGTGGTTCCAGGGCCACATGTGGCTCTTTAGCTCCTCTCCACTTGTAACTCCTTATAATAACTTGAAATCAACATAATAAGCATTAAACAAACAAAAAGAAGTAAAGAAAAATGAAATAATGTAAAAATCTGACTAAATTGAAGAAAATAATCCCCAAAAGTAACTAAATAATTAAGAAAATGAACAAAATTAAACAATATGATAAATTAAATGATCTAAAATGAATAAAACTATCATTACAATGAACAAAAAGAATGAGAAACAATACAGAACGAAGGGAAATAACTAATAACAATGACCAAGATTGAGACAAAATTGAAGAGAATGATCCTCAAAATGAACAAAATTATTAGGAAAATGAACAAAAATTGATAACGATGCGACAAATAATGAACGAAGTGAATGAATTTAAGTAATCAGCCAAAATAATCAACCCAATGAATGAAAAAATGACCCAAAAAAATCGAGTGAATGAACATAAATAAATAAAAAAAATCTAATTATTAACCCTTGTAATGTGTTAGAAAGCTGCCCACATCTTTAGTGTTCGCGGGTGAAATTTGACCCGTGATTGAATTATTAAAAACACTAATTATCATCCAATATTGTTTTTCACCTCATAGTTAACTTAGTACGTATTCATATCCATGGAAACACTTTTAATTTTTTTTTTGGGGGGGCTCCACAGACCTTTTATCTTACAATATACCACTCGTTTTCGATTACAAAAACTGTTTAAATTCATTAATTACATTTCTTATAGTGATAAAATGAGTAATTATATTATCCATTTCTTATAAACTAATATTAGAGTGCAACTACCCAATTTTTATCAAAAATTGCTAATCACGTGAATCTGGATGGAAGAAATATGAACAAAAATGAACAAAAACTAACGAAATAATGAAGTAAATCAACAAAAAGTGACAACAACAATGAACAATACCGAGTAAAGTGAAAAATCGTATGTGAAAAAGGAAAAACAAACAAACAAACTGGTTATAACATGCTGCCAGTCAAAACGTCTATCACAGGTCAGACACATTTTTTTCTTTCTGTTCAGTAAAAGGCTCCTTAGATTGAAATTTTGATTTATCTTTTTATTAAAATAAACTCTGGAACAGTACGATTGTACTTCGACACTGCTTTAGCTTTAAAGTCCGGAAACGCTGACCAGCGCTACGCGGAACCCAAGTGACCGGCTCCGTGTTTCTGGCCGACCTGGGGAAGCTGTTGCGCCGGGGTGTAACCAAGAAGCTAGGCTAATTAGCGCAGCTGTAGCCCGCTAGCGTCCGGTCCCTGGCGCAGCTGCAGAATGAAACGCGCGCCCTCGACTTTTGACCGATTCTGATGAAACGTGTCGCCGCCACGTCGCTCCACAGCCACCGCGTCGTCGTCGTTTGCGCGCCCCTGGTCCGCCCCGTTGCTCCGCTGGCTGGGCCGTATGGGCGTCAGAGCTGCCGTGACTCGTCCCGGTGTGTGACGGCCTGAGCTCGCGGTTTGGACACGTCAAAGGTAAACACGGAGCGTTAGAGTTTGAAAGCTGCCTTCTTTAAAAAAATTAAAATAAAATAAATAAAGCAAAGGTCAGAGGCCAGGCTTCAACCCCGTGGCGCTTTTCACACTGTGACGAATATGCAAATGTAAAACTTGAACCGTGTCAAACGGTGTTTGTTCAAACTACGGGCTCGTGCTGTCACCGTCCTTACGTAAGCCGAGAGCAGAAGCTCGCGCAGCTCGTCCCAGTTCAATCCTTTGACATTGTCATTGTGTGAATAAGCTCACGTTTCTGTTGACACAGCTTTTTTTTTTTTTTTTAAGAATAACTCCTTTAGCCTTTAAGAGTCACTTTACGATCAAACACGCATTAAATACGTTCACCCACGACGTCACGCGGCGGACTGTCCGTGTTTAATTCATGCCCACACCAAACTTTGCATTAGGGCTGTCAAACGATTCACATTTTTTGTCTGATTAATAACAGGGTCACTGTGGATTAATTTCGATTAATCACAATTAATACCCATTTGTTGTTTTTCATTTTGTGGCAGCGAAAACACGTATGATAGAAGGTGACTCGACTAAAATTACTTATTTTACATTAAAATGTGTATTTTTGTGTAGCTAAAGGAAATTACACCTGCTTTGTAGAACTTAACAGAACGTCTGTAATGTTCTGCTGAAATGTTTTTTTTTCCCACTTGGTTCATTGTTTTCATCAGTCACTAGTGTCATTTGTTTCAAAATGTAAAGACTGATACTTTTACATTTGAATTGACTTTGAAGCAGTAAATACTAAAGAAGTTGGCAGTGACGTGGGTCAAATCTAACAGGATTTCATCACTTTTTCCTTGATGTGTGAGTTATTCTGTGTTAATCGCGTTAAAAGTTTAAATCTAATTAATCATGCAAATGGATTAATCCAGATTAACAGATTTTGACGGCCCTATTTGGTACATTAAAGTGTGCCAGCGGTGACTGATCGGATGGTTAACTTTTGACCTCTTACAGTACACTGAAAAATCAATGTCCGCCCCTAACGATGACTAATGCCTTTCAACAGCACCGTGCCATGTATAATTCCTACTTTTATGTGCGTTTTTTGGCCAAAGGTCCTCAAATCTGTGTCTTTGAATCTGTGATTTTTAGGGTGTGTGATGTCGGAGCCCAAGACCCCCACTCCAATCCCTGCTGGAGATACATACAAGGGATGGGTGTTTAAGTGGACAAATTACATCAAAGGTTATCAGAGGAGGTGGTTTGTCTTGAGCAATGGGTTGCTCTCATACTACAGGTACGCTGTCCTGCAAAACACACATACAGTTGATGAAGGACGCTTTAACTGCAGCGAGCTCGTTATACTGATCTGTCATTCACCCAACTAGTTGTTAATTACAGTTGACATCTGTGTTGTTTCATTGTCTTTGGGCACCTAATTGTAGGCTACGTTCACACTGCAGGTCTTGATGCTCAAGTCTGATTTTTTTATTTTTTATTTTTTTCGTTATTGTTCACACTATTTTAAATGCGATATCCATCAGACTCCAGTGTGAACAGTGTATAGCTGTGAAGTGACCCACAATTTTTCGTTCATGTTGCTGTAATTTATTTGATGTCTGAAACGGGTCTCTCTTGTAAATGAATCTTTGGGTCTCAGTGGGGTCACCTGTATAAATAAAGGTTAAATAAAAACAATACTAAAATGCAGTACACTCCTGAGCGCTCGGTGGCAGTAATAAGTTGTTTGCCAACCTCCATAAAACCGTAAAGAAGCAACCCCATATTTACTTGACTGCATGGCAGCGGGTTGTGTGGCTTCCTCCATGCTGCTCTGTTTACAACACACTGTGTGGGCAGGTATGTACACTCTGCTCATGTCGTCACGGTTCGCACTTCGGGAACCTACTATTCTCTGGTTCGAGCTGGGAACCAAGGTTCCAGGTTCCGAATCAAGTTGTCGGTATAAACACTCGGAACTAGGTTCGTGAACCAGAACCATGCCAATTCCCTGTCGGTGTAAAAGGGGCCTGTCTGAGGAAGACCTACTGCACTGCTTTGATCAGTGGAAGACCTGAATGCAGCGGTGTGTTGATTCAGAAGGAGAGGAGAAATAAGGAGAAAGACAGAAAAAGGTTTATTTTCAGTAAAAGTGTATTGCACCATTTGTCCTGTTTTTGCTCACCATCCCTCGTATCACACCTGGAGGGACAAATATTTAACCCAAGATGCGCATGCACATTTGTCTTACACTGCAAACGAGCATAGATATAAATATATACCCTGACTTAGAAAAACCTTTCTAATGTTAATTTCCCCTTAAATTGGCTTCCAAGGATTCTAAAACCTGTAAATTCCTAAATTCCAAAAACCTGAATTTTTGGTTTTAAATAATACTGTGCACAGTCCTCTTCAGATCACCCCACAGATGTTCCATCGAATTCAGGTCTGGAGTCTGGCTGGACCATTCCAAAACCTCAATCTTATCCTGGTGAAGCCATTGTTTTGCTGATTTGGATGTTTACTTTGGGTCGTTGTCGTTCTGAAAGATGAAGTTCCTCTTAATTTTCAGCTTTCTAACAGAAGCCCGAAGGTTTTATGCCAACAATGACTGGTATTTGGAACTGTTCATAATTCCCCCCACTCTGACCAAGGTCCAGTTCCAGCTAAAGAAAAACATCCCCAAAGCATAATGCTGCCACCACCATGCTTCACTCAAGGTATGGTGTCCTTTTGGTGATGAGCACTGTTATTTTTGTGCCAAATAAACCTTTTGGCATTATGGGCAAAAGGTTCAACCTTGGTTTCATCAGACCATAACAAATTTTCTCACATGTGTTTGGCAGATTTCAAATGTCTTTTTGCAAAATGAAGCCAGGCTTGGAAGTTTTTCTTCGTAAAATAAGGCTTCCGTTTTGCCACCCTACCCCATAGCCCAGACATATGAAGAAGACAGGAAATTGTTGTCACATGTTCTACACAGACAGGACTTGCCAGAAATTTCTGCAGCTCCTTCAATGTTGCCGTGGGCCTCTTGGCAGCCTTCCTGACCAGTTTTCTTCTCATCTTATTAATTTTGGATGGACGTCCTGTTCTTGGTAATGTCACTGTTGTGCCATATTTTCTGCACTTGATGACTGTTTTCACTGTTCGATGGTACATTTAATTCCTTGGAAATTCTTTTGTACCCTTCACCTGACTGCTACCTTTGAACAATGAGATCCCTTTGATGCTTTGGAAGCTCTCTGTGGACCATGGCTTGTGCTGGAAGATGTGGCCACAAAAATGTCTGGAAAAGCCTACTACAACAGCTGAACTTTATTTGGGGTTAATCAAAGGCACTTTAAATGGTGACGTGTGTGCTGACTCCAATTTAACATGAGATTGGATGTAACTGATTAAATCCAAACACAGCCACATCCCCAGTTACAGGAGGGTGTGCACACTTGTGCAGTGTCATTCTCAGTTGTTTATTTTTACTTCACCTCCTTGAAAGATTTCAGTTTGTTTTTCAATAGCGTTGTACAGGTTATAGGTCACATTTAAAGGTGGAAAAAGTTGAAATTATTTGTCTTGGTGTCAATTTATTAAATCACATAAACCTGGCATTTGAACAAGGGTGTGTAGACTTTTAATATCTACTGTAAATCTTAGACCAAGATGGTCCACCTATAAACTCTTTTTTTATCTTCTTTTGGGTTGTGATTGTTTTTGCTTTCAGTCAGATCTGCATGGTGGAAACACCTTGGTCGTCTGCTCTTTGTGTGTTCACCCAGTCCTCAAGAATGTTTTCAAGTTTGTCCATCTGCTTTTCATATCTCTGAAAGATTTTGTCATCTTTTTGCAGTCAGTCAGTTTTTCATGCTGCTGTTGTTTGTTCCAATAAAGACATCATTGCATGGAGCTGGAGTAGTTTTAACCAGACACCATAGCATGTAGTGCTACCTCGTGTGACGTGCCGTGGGCCACCACCAGACACAGAGGGGGGAACCCTGTAACAGCTTTGTCATCATAGATTCATTGATGCCGAGCTTCCCCCCTCTCTGTGTCCAAGAATGTTACTCTCCAGGTGGGTGGCGCGCACATGCACAGCCCACACTGGGCCTCCATGGAGGGTCATGTAGGGAAGCACTGCATGCTGATTAACGAGCTTCGTTAGCCAGGAAAAAGTCATAGATTGGCCAAAGCAGTTTTTAAGCTGCGTGGTCCAAACGGCAGGAAAGAAGTATTGGCTTACAAGCCGAATTTTATGGTGATAACACACAGCCATGCAATTATACATTAATGAATACATAATTCAAAACTTGACATTCCTTTTGCCGGTTAGATTGAAACTTTTAGTTACTTGCTTAACAATTGTACTGCTGACACAGATCCAATCACGGCATCAAAGTCAGTACAATTTTAATGTGCTGGGTTACAAACAAATATACAGGAGAAGCAGTAAGCACTAATGCAAACTCTACTTCAGTTATTTGGTTGGACTTACAGTCAACAAGAAATATACATATAATATTCACTTATGAAGCACTACTGTCAAAACTTCCATACTAGCTTGCATCCCCTCTGTCATTTCAATTTGTGAAATCTACAGGACAGGATTTAGTCTTTTAGATAATCCCCATGTACTCATTAATGTTAACTAAACTGACCTTTTCAATGGAATGAACCGCAAAAAATCCTCACTTGAGACCTTTATCCTTTTTACAGATTTCAGTGTCTTATGATTCTTACAGGTGTTGTTGATTTGCTCGCCTGCTGTGTTGTTTGTGGCTTCTGCATAGCGAGTGTTTCTTGTTCTTGGAATTCTCTCGTTGGAAAGATTTTAAATCTCACTGAAGTCGCATGTTGAATCAAGATCAACAAAAAAAACATGAAAAATGTGCTGCCTTTTCAGAATTTACCACAGCACAACCAGTGTGTCTTAATGTGGTGTGTAGGTTCACCACAGTGTAAAATGGCCACATTGTCAATATCTGCATCTAGAGGTAACGGTTCAAAACTAGATCTGGCTTAAGAAGTAGTGTGTTGAAAGTAATAGTTTGTTCAAGAACATGCTCAGAAAAGGAGCCTTGAATATAAAGGCACAGAGGAGTGGCGTCAAAACCCAAAAGGTTTGAAAAGCCACAAGGAAACCTCAAGGGACAGATGCAGCATGGATGTACAACTGTGGTCTTCAAAAGTCTTGTTGAGCTCCCTCTATGCTACGAGGCCACTAGACATTTTTCTCTTCAGTAAAAGCTTTTGATTTTAATCTACAGTAATGCTTCTGATTCTGTAGGACTCAGGCGGAGATGGGCCACACATGTAGGGGAACCATCAACCTGGCCACAGCAACCATCACCGTAGACGACGCCTGCAACTTTGTCATCTCCAACGGCGGAGCGCAGACCTATCACCTGAAAGCCAGCTGCGAGGTGGAACGTCAGCGCTGGATCACTGCTCTGGAGCTCGCCAAAGCCAAGGCGGCCCGCATGCAGGCTGAGTCAGGTACAGTACAGGCTGTTGGGATTCATATAGTCTGACTACCAGCTTGGACATTTTTATTTCACGTTTCATAACTGTATAGAATCTTGTAAAATCCTAAAACTCAATTTCAAATACTCATTCCCACCATTTGGATACATTGTACAGGCACCAAGGAAAGAAATCCAGTAACTATAGTAACGCAGTCAGTGACAAGTACAAAAATAGACAAATTATTAATTCATGGAATAATTTAACATTTTTAAATTTTTATATACTTGCCATGAATGTGACCAGTGACAGGGAAAGTTGTTTTTTTTTCCAGATCCATAGACATAGTTTTGATACAGGACCACATAACTCATTTATATGATAAATCTACTATTTTCCACAATGGAATATTTGCGTAAATATATTTGATTCCAGCCAGAACCATGATTCAATCTTGTAGTTTATCCTTGGTGTTTTTTTGATGTACAGTTTTTTTTCACAGAACACTGAAAACTAGACACTAACTAAAGCTCAGATAATACGGTGATGGTGATGACATTAAACTCATTATAGGTTCAGTGGTATGCCAACAAAAATTCTTTTCACTATTATGTTTTTTCTGCCCACTCGACGTTGACACAAAACGTGATTCAAACATTTCCTTTAGTAAAACTACATGGTGTATTTGACTAAAGAAACACTATATTACAAAAACCAAAGAGGGTGCATTCAGAATTCTTGCAGAAGAAAAGCCCAAAGGAATAATTTTATTTAGTTAATATTTTCTCCACAATTTTCAGAAACCACAAACATTGATCACATTATTGGGATATATTCAACAGTTTTAGCTCAGCTTTAAAAATTCATGACTGTAAACTGGATTTGAAACATTGTGTCTTCAGAAACCAACAGTAAACATCACAGAAGGTTTGTCCATTTTTATATACCGCCAGTGGTTGAAACTCTTTCTATTCTCTATGGGAATATTTCATTTACGGTGGGGCCTTTCTGTGTGGAGTTTGCATGTTCTGCGTGGGTTCTCTCCGGGTTCTCCGGCTTCCTCCCACAACCAA
>JAQQAE010012579.1:0-13103 GCA_029823295.1 Pseudamia nigra | reverse complement strand
TTTTCTTGTCCCCACTATCATTCTTCTTAGGTCCCATGGTGAAAAACACAAAATGAAGCAGTATTTTAAGTGAAAAAGGCAGATATACAGCGCTAAGTTCAGGTTGGCGTTTGCACTCGGCCGAGATGGACCTGGATGTGAGCGGGTAGTGACGCAGATGTGACCCGAACATGATGTGGATGTCCTGGAAGATAGACATGTCTATCTTCTTTTGTTGAGCGAATTTTTACCGTTCAAATTTTCAAATTTTTGGCTGATTTTTTTTTTTTTTCTTCAGGAAGCGTTCATTAGTCGGGGTACCGCTGTATTTGAGGCTGATTCTGTCCTATGAACTTGTTTTTTAATCATCCACTTGTAATTTTCATCATAGCATGTTAAATTGTTTTTATTCAGTGTTTTTAGTGTGTAATGTTGCTATTTGTATTTTTATGTGATGCTACCTATCCTGGTCAGGTCTCCCTCGGAAAATAGATTGTTTTAATCTCAATGCAATTTTACCTGGTCAAATAAAGGTTAATAAGGAATGCCTTGCATGGATAAATAATTATTTATTGGGGATATGACATTTACAGCCTCGTGGTTCTTCTAAAAATCTTTAAAATAATGTCATTTTTTTTGACCGAGGTAGTGACTGAAAATGATTAAATTCTGTTCATCAGGGCATGTTAGTTTAGTGAAAAACAAGGACATAATTATGCCTTAGTTACTATTTGAAAATGAATAAACGGCATGTATTGTGTTTTTGTATTATAGTCATTGATTATTTTATTTTTTTGTTGTTCATGTTTTGCTCATTTGTTTATTTTCCTCTCATTTGGTTTATTTTTGTTCATTTTTCTTCTTTTTGCATCATTCATTTTTCATTGTTTTGTTCTTTTTTTCTGCGGACTTGGTTCAGTTTTCCCTTTCTATGTTTTACTTTTTGCTTCTTATGTTGCTCCTTTTTTCCAATTATTTTGTTCATTTTCAGTGAAATACTCACTGACTTACTGCATTTTGCTTTTCTTTTTGCCTTAATCTTGTAAATATGGTAAGTTTTGTCAGTTTGTGGCAGTGTAGTGGACACCGTGTGTGAAAGGGTTAATACTAGATCAGCCATTGGGTCAAATTTATACATAGCTGTTAGCATGAATTAATAATATTTGAAGTGTTGTAAACTTCCTATTGTGAATAATCCATATTTGCTTAAAAATATGGACATTTATACCTATAGCAGCCACTGTGTCAAATGTACCATTTATGTGTGATGTCAACGATACATACTCTGTTGTAAGCCATTAAAAATGACTTATGATCCAAGCAAAATTTGTTGTTGCACCATCATTTTAGATTGATTTGTAGTCACATCCATGTGAAGTACCCAGTGTTCTTAAAAGATCAAGAATTGTACAAACCAGAGACCAAATCACATGTGATTATCAAAGAAACTGTTGTTATGAGAGGGAACAATGATGATTAATTTCTGGGACTGTGTGAACGTTAAAAGATAGAATTAAATGTTGGATCACCTTATTGTCAATGTTGAAAGATATCAATACTACCTTTTGGAAAGAAGGGTTAGAACAAATTGAGTGTGGTTTCCTTACTGGGGAAGGTTTAGAGACAGACAGCTTGTTTACAGGCGAGACGTCTGAGAATAAAGAAGGGAATGAACTTTAAGAAAGGAAATATATTGGAGTGTACAGCATTAAATTTATGGATAGGAAAAGTATACAGTAAAGTAAGTTGAGGCAGGGACAGTGTTAACTTCAGCTGCTGCTCACTGGGTCAGACTGCAGGACCCTGACCCCGACTGTGCTCCACCGCATCCACCTCAGCTGAGAAACCATCTGACTCCTCTGCTCTACAGCCAACCACACACACCACAACCTGAACTGCTGTCACCATCTCATACCAGAAGCCATGCGGCCTATGGAAGATGGGATAAACAAACCACAAAGGTACGTACTGTAGCACTGCAACCAGATGGGCAACGACAAGAACCACAAGTCCCACATAAGGCCATGATGGAAGTTGCTGCATAAGGAGGATTTGTGCTGGTTTTCAGGCCGTGGACTCTTGAGTACATGATACTGACAGATCTCCCTGTGCCACTGGATGGAAATCAGAGATGTGCGAGAGAACTGCTGACCTCCTGTCAAGAACGTAGGCCAACAACAAATGAATTGTGACAACTCCGGCTGAACAAAAATGGGCTATGGCAGACACAGATACAGCATCTGTCGAGGATCTTAGGCTGGTAGAGCCTACTTGGACTGTATAAGTAGAAGTTGCAGATAAGCTGTGAGTGACATACATTGATTCAAGAAACGCAGCACATAGCATACGCATTATTTTAGATCTACAAGAGTGACAGTAATGCACATATACCAGAAGGAAAAGATGAAGAATATACTGTAGATTAGCAAGACTGTTGTTTGAGGAAAAAAATTACATTGAATGGATCCGTTTTTGTAATTTGTTAAAGAAAGCGTGTTCTAGTCAAAATCACACACTACTTCTCAAATTGTCTTATGCTTGTCACAAGTTCAATGTGCTTATTTGCGCAACAGCGAAGGAATCCTAAAAAACACTTCTGGAACTAGTTCACTTTAAATTAATGGGGGACAGATTCTAATGTGTTTATTTAGTTTCCCGGCAAACCCCAGATGAACCTGTTTGGCGGTGTTTGGAGAGGCCGTTGGCGTGGACTGGCGGCCTTGGCTACGGATGTCGTTTACCACCACCAGTGTGTGACGGGATTCAGTGTGATGTGCTTTGGGGTGACTTGGGTGTCACAAAAAGCGCTGTATAAATCCAATCCACTTCTATTATTATTAAATTGGTTACTCTAAATGTCCCCTAGGTATGAATGGTCGTCTGTCTCTATATGTGCCTCTGGCCCAGGTCGTCATTGTAAATGAGAAATGGTTCTTACCTGGTTAAATAAATAAAATACATTTTGATTGGTCGGTGAATGAACAGTGACTGACAAGCACAGCTCTGTTCTAAAGAACAGCACTAAAATGCTGTCAGTGCATTGGAAAAAAAAAAAAAACACTGTGCACTGAGAGCGTTTTTAGCATTGAAAATGCAATCCTTAGGATTCGAACGGAAACAAGTTCCTTATGAACACTGGCTCTTAGGATTCATTAATCCACGGCTATTTTGAGTCAGTTTGAATAGTTTTAGTTGTAAAAATACATACTTTTTCCATTCTTCACTGTTCATAAAATAAATATTTACATTATTAGTGAGGAGGTCTGGCTTATTGTGTATTTGCCAAAACTGTCTCAGTTTATTCATACGCCCTGTGTTACGTGAAACATTACAAAGCCATGAGGATGATCAGATAAGTGACCTTGGTGAGCAGAGCAGCTTAGCAAAAGGTAAAACGTCAGGTTGTATTACAACCTGGATATCACGTTTACTTTAAAAATACATCAAAAGATCCAAATCTGACAGAGAGGCCACGGAGATATGAAACATAAATGATGAGATGTGCTGAAGAGGCTACAGATCATTATCATGCTTACTTTATAATTTAACCCAAATGTCTAAAATGGTTTTTTTTATAAGGTTTTCCACATTTATCATAAAAATAATGATCTTCAAATACACATATATAAGTAGCACTAAAGACTAAAGTACCTGTTCTGCTGCTGAGCCTCCCTGAATGTTCCCGTCGTCTGGGGCTGATGAAATTTGTATCAAAAGCTGCATCAGTGATGGATTAGATGAATGTTTTTCCCCTGCGGCTGCTACAGCACGTCTGTTTGCACGAGTTGTATCACGGACTTTATACTTCGTTTGCGTATCCACACTGAACACATTAACATTTCATATGAGTCATACCGCTCGGCTGGTTTTCTTTAATCATTTAGAGCTGGACATTTTTAAAGGCTCAGTCTGGTCCTGATGTTCTGTGAATCCATGAGGTTTTGATGTGCACAAATATGAACAAAATGAATTCAAATAAGGTAAATGTCCATTCTTCTATATTGTTATCGTACATTTAAGTGTAGAATATGTTAATATAAGTTCATTTTGTTTCTTAGGTCATATCATTTATTTATTCTGTTTGTTTTCTTGATTCTTTTGTTCATTCTGTTGCTTATGTTCTTTATTTGTTTTACTTCATTTTTTTGATTGTTTTGTTCATTGTTCTTCATTTTCTTATGTTCTGCTTATTTTCACTTATTTTCTTGATCATTTTGTTCCTGTTTGCTGTTTTAATAATTTTATTCATTTTCCTGACATTTTTTCTCATTTTTACTAGTTTCCTTGATTATATTCCTGTTTACCCATTTTCTTGATTATTCTGTTTATTTTTACAAATTTTTTTGATCATTTTGTTCATTGTTCATAATTTTTTCATTATTTTGTTCATTTGCAGTCATTTTTGTGGTTATTTGGTCCAGTTTTTATTTTTTGTTCATTTTTACTCATTTTCTTCATTATTCTGTTTATTTTTTTAGACATTTTCTTTATAATTTTGATTATTTTTTAAATATTTCTGTTTGTTATTTTTGTGCACTTAGTTTCATGATTATTTGAATTGGTTTTTAAAATTATTTTGTTTATTTTGACTCAGTTTCTTCATCATTTTGTTCATTGTTCATAATTTTGTTCATTTGCAGTCATTTTTGTGGTTATTGGGTCCAGTTTTTATTTTTTTGTTCATTTTCACTCATTTTCTTCATTATTTTCTTTTTACACATTTCCTTGATTGCTTTCATTCATCTTTTGCTCCTTTTCTTCACTAGTTTGTCATTTTGAATTCATTTTATGAATTTTTATTTTTACATATTTATGTGATCATTTTGTTCATTTCCACCAATTCTCTTTATTATTTTCTGTTCTACTCATTTTCTTCATTAATTTGTTATTTCTACTCATTTTCTTGATTGTTTTGTCCACTTTTACTTGTTTTCATGATGACTTGTTTAATTTTTCTGAAGTTTTTTACATTTTACTCATTTTGTTCATTATTTTATTTTCACTCATTTCCTTAATTATTTGATTTTTTTTTTTAAATATATATTTTGCAAATTTTTACTCATTTTCTTCATTATTATTCCCCCCTCCCAATGTTCAGACAACACCTACACCAGGGCTGCTCATTACATCAATCGCAATCGACCGGTCGATCACAAAGGTAGTGTCAGTAGATCGCATGACAATAAAAAAAAACAGACATCAGCCTATCATCCATCTCGTCACTTGATTGATTGACAGCAGATGCGCTCAATGCATCGAGTAGTGTGGGTAGATCGTATGACATTAAAAAAATAGACGTCAACTTATCATCCATCCTGTCACTTGATTGATTTACAGGGCAGCCAGTCAAATGACATCTGACTTTTGCTGACACGTAGGTCACTGCGCATGCGCAAACAACCTATGTGCAGCAAAACTAATAAGCTAGATACCTCCAATTTTTAGCCCTGAGTTTTTTTTTTCTCTTAAATTAAAGGGTACAGAAATGAGTTGGGGAGCTGGACCAAGTAAGAAGACAAAAATTTTATCACTTTCATACGGAATGGGAGAAGGACTTTTTTTTCATGATGACATTTTCGAAGAGCGTTTGCCTCCTCTGCCAGTCTACAATGTCAATTCCAAAAAAGGGAAATGTGGAGCCATTTTCGTACTGTTCATAGTAAATATGAGACCGACTTCCCATCAAAAAGCGAGATGAGAAAGAGGTAAAGGAACTAAAATGCCAATTATCAGGACAGCAGTCAGTGTTCACAACGTACTTCAAAAGCGAAAACCATCACTGAAGCATCGTTCTGGGTGAGTCGAATCATCAGAGTAAACTCAGGTAATGACAATAAATGTACATCGTTAATTATGTTGTGTAATATTGACTCATGTCTGTGAAGATTCTCAGTCGTCCAGGTCAAGGTATTCAAGGTGTGTGGTTGTCCTTCTGTCGACTGGACTGGAAATTTGGTTTGAACACTGGCTGCTGTGCTGGGGGGGATCCTTCCCTCCCCCCGCACTGCGGTGGGTGGAAGGGGAGAGAGGCTCGGGGGACGTTAGCGCCGACAGGCAGTGGACGACCCCCGAGCCAAGTGTCCCAGAACGTGGAGTCTGAACTTCGGGGGACAAAGGCGATAGATCTGGTCGCTCCATTATCTATTGGGAAACCTTGCGTTCCCGGTGCCGGGGCAGTCGCAGGCAGGTCCGCCCGCTTTCCGTCCCCCTAAATTCAGATGCCGCGTTCCGGGACGCCCGGCGTGAGGGTCGTCCGCTCTTCCTCGGCGCTAAGGTTCTCCAGGCCTCTCTCTTTTTCCAATCTGCCGTGGTGGGGAGGAGGGAGGGTTTTCACCGGTAGTCAAACCAACTTTCCAGTAGGTAGATCATTTTGACTTATTACACATTACAGTGTTGTTAGTGTTATCTCATGTATAACGATGAACATACTGAATAAAAAGAGGATACCAAAGTCCGAATCGGTCCAACTTCACTAGAGCGAGCTGCTGCTACAGCGCACGTCCGCTTCACCGGTCAAACCAAATTTCCAGTAGGTAGATCATTTTGACTTGGTCATTTTATAAGTAGCTCACATGATGAAAAAGTGTGAGCACCCCTGACCTACACCCTTGACTATATGCTATGGTTGCTTACACTGGAACTACACATTGTAAAAGATTTCTACCTTTTATAATAATAATTCCAAATGAGAAGCAGAATGAAACTTGTCACCTTCCGTCCTGTCAGACCCGATCTTTTTGCGAGGCTTGCAGAGAAGGCCGTCTGCCGTTCTCCATGCCCCTCCCTCCTCATCGGCCTGCGTGGATGGCGATCCGCACCAGGTGATTTACACATTATTTCATGCTTAATGTGGCCTTTCATCAGCCATGCGCCGCCAGCCTGCTGTCACAGCACCAGCCATAGATTGTTGGCTGTGGTTCAGTCGCAGACACAAACATCTCACCCTCACGCTGTGGCACCGGCATTTCCATTTCCATTCATCAAATCCCAAATCTGAAACAGATTAGTCACTTTCCGCCTGCCATGTTTTTGCTGGTTCGAGGAAATGATTCCAGGGAAAATCTGCATCTGTGAAGTTGAGATCAGATTGTACAAGAGCTGTTAAACGATGCGCAGCAGGTCGGACGCACACACATCTGCATATACTGTGGTGTTTCTGCAACAATGTTGACTGCCTTCATGACAGCTTTCACGGGGCAGAAGGTTCATGAGGTTTTTTTATTATTCATTTATTCATTTTGTTCACGCCGTAGCCATTTATGGTCATTATTTGATCATTTGTTATTTTCTTGATTATTTTTGTTAGATTTTCTTGATAAAATGTCTCTTTTTTCTCATTTTGTTGATATTTTTTCTCTCATTTTCTGTTCATAGTTGTTTATTCTACTGGCTATTTTGGATATGTTTTAAATATCTTCATTTGTTCATGTTGCTTTGTTCATTGTTATTCATTTATTAATGATGCATTCCTTTTACCTCGGAACTCGGAGGCTGGAACTGGGAGTGCTCATTTGCTCATTTAATGGATGATTTTCCTCATTTTAATCCTTGTAGTTTATTTTTATTCAAGGACAAATGACCTCTCCAAAACTGCTCAATTTTTTTCAGCTCTGTGTCACATTTTTAACTTAAGCTACACAACATGGGTATGACTATGTTCGTCTGGCACTGATGGTGGAGAAATATGTCATTGAGAAACCATTTGGGATTGAGAAGTGTGCGTTTAAGAATCCGTGTAATAAATATTCTTTTGATTTTTTTGTTTCAGAAACAAAAAGACAACTCGAAAAAGCATTTTTTTTTCTTGTCAAAACAAAATTGGAATTGACAAAACGAGAATCTGATTTTGTTACCTTGTTTTTTCAAATGAGTGACTAAGCCATCGAGTTTGGAAAATTGCATCACATCGGTGGCTACTTACCTTTAAAGTGTCCACATCCTGCTCATTTACAGTGATTTTAATTTTAATCTTGGATACCTCTAGATTAGCTTTGCATCCATCATAACTCAAAGTAGTCTATAATGTTTGTCCCCTTCCTGATTTCTTACTGTTTTGTATATTTGTCACACTTAAATGCTTCATATCATCAAACAAATTTAAATAATACATTTAAGAAAATACAAGGAAACACAAAATGCAGGTTTTTTTTTAATAGTTTTTACTTTTAAGGGGAAAAAAATCAAAATCCACATTGCCCTGTGTGAAAACTGCTTGCCTCTAAAACCTAATAGCTGATTGGTCCACCTTTAGCAGCAACAACTGCACTCAAGCGTTTGCGATTATTGTCAATGAGTCTTTTACAGACACTGTGAAGGAATTTTGTCCCACTCAGCTTTGCAGAATTGTTGTAATTCAGCCACACTGGAGGGTTTTGGAGCATAAACCACCTTTTTTAAGGTCATGCCACTGCATCTCAATGGGAATCAGGACAGAGCTTTGACTGGCAAAGTCTTCATTTTGTTGTTCTTAAGCCATTCAGAGGTGGACTTGATTGTGTGTTTTGGATCATTGTCCTGCTGCAGAACCCAAGTGCTCCTGAGCTTGAGGTCACCAACAGATCGTCAGACATTTTCCTTCAGGATTTTTTGGTAAAAGCAGAATTCATGGTTCCATTTACCACAGTAAGTCTTCCAGGTCCTGAAGCAGCAAAACAGCCCCAGACCATCACACAACCGTAAGACATAAGATGCTTTATTGTCATTGTACCAAAAGAATACAACCAAACTTCATTTATAATTCCCAGTTCAGCAGCACATTAATCACAGGGTCAGTGTGGATTAATTTAGATTAATCACAATTAATACCCATTTGATATTAATCTAAATTAATCACAGGGTCACTAGATTAATTTTGATTAATCATGTTTAATGTGCATTTGTTGTTTTTCATTTTGTGGGAGCAAAAACACTCATAATAGAAGGTGATATAGACACTCGACTAAAATTACTTATTTTACGTTAAAACGTACATTTTATGTTAAATGAGTGGCATATGTATATTTTTCTAATTTAAACTTGTGTAACTAAAGTAAATTCCACCTGCTTTGTAGAACTTAACAGAACCTCTGTAATGGTTCTGCTGATCATGTTTTTGCTTTTTTACACTTGGTTCATTGTTTCCATCAGTAACTAATGTCATTTGTTTCAAAATGTGTAAAGACTTATACCTAGGAGCAGTAAATACTAAAGAAGTTGGCAGTGAACTATAACATAAGATTTGATCATTTTTTTTCCTTGATTTACGAGTTATTGTGCGTTAATCGCATTAAAAATTTTAATCTAATTAATCATGTAAGTGGATTAATCCAGATTAACGCCTTAATTTTGACAGCCCTAATTAATATAAGACATTATAAAAGTAAGAAGCCAAAAAGCTATAAACAAATATACAGTGACAGTGCAGCAGTCCAAAGTATGTGGACCGGTGAGGCCTTGAGAGGCAGTTATTGCACAGGTGGGCTCAAGCGAGTCAGAAGGTGCGTGGGCAGGGGTGGGGGTTCAGCAGAAACTGTTCCATTGGGCTGGGGGGTGTTTGGGGGTGGGGTGTGATGGAGGCAACAGCTCTAGGAAAGAAGCTGTTCTCCAGTCAGTTTGTGGTTGCTTTTCAAGCCCTGTATCTTTTCCCTGATGGTAGGGGGCCGAACAGGCTGTGACCTGGATGGGTGGGGTCTCTGGCAATGCTGCTGGCTTTCCTTTTTAGCCTGCTAGCATAGGCCGAGTCCAGGCTGGGGAGACGTGTCCCCACAATCCACTGAGCTGTTTTCATGATGCGTGTCAAGTCCTTTTTGTTTTCTGCAGTGCAGCTGGAAAACCAAAGTGTGCAGCAGCAGCGCAGAATGTTCTCCAACGTGCTCCTGTAGATGTTCAGGAGGAGCTTCGTGGGGAGCTTAGCCTTCCTCAGCCGCCGCAGAAAGAAAAGTCTTTATTGAGCCTTCTTTGCCAGATGGGAGGCGTTGATAGACCATTTGGGTGTGGTTTGTAAATTCGAGGTCATTAGCCCGCATTGCAGGCAGCTGTGTTGAACAAACTTAATTTCAACAGCTGTGTGAACACGGCAGCAGAACGTCTGAGACGGCTGAGCTGAACGGACCTGAGCCATTGTTCAGCAGGAACGAAGCATCGAACTTTTAAAACACACGCTGACACTGTACATATATTCACCTTTGAAAAACTCTGAACTACATCACCCAACGTCTGCTACCACAAGGCTGATCGAGATACTGGAAGGAAATGCGTGGAGACAGAAGATGATGAGTTTTGCAAGCACACGCTCCCATCCACTGATAGGACAGGGCAAAACCATCTCACCCAGGGCTAGTGCAGCACGTAACAACTCAAGTCCTGAACACCCACGTAGGGTTCGGTGAGCGTTTAGTTATGGGGACGTATTTGGGGAGCTTAGCCAACAGGCTCGGGGCCTAGGTGTCCAGGACTGGAATCATAACATATGTAAGCTAACCGGGAGGTGAACCGTAACAATGTAGAGACCCAGGAACTTGCTGGTGTTGAACCTCTCTGCTTCCTCTCCATCGATGCAGACAGGTGGGGGTGTCGTCTTCCTGGCTCTCCTGAAATCCACAATGATCTCTTTGGTCTTGATAGTGTTCGGCACCAGGTCGTTGTCTGAACACCAGCTGACCTGTAGGGGGCCTCACTGTTATCTGAGATCATCTGAGACCACCAGCATATTTTACTATTGGTATGATGTTCCTCTTCCAGCAGATGTAACGGGACACACACCTTCCAGAAAGTTCAACCTTTGCCTCCTCAGAGAGTCTCCTCCTCTCCCCGGAGAGGAGTTTCCCAAAAGTCCTGAGGATCATTAAGATGCCATGTAGGTGTGGATTTTTTTGTCCCCTCAAAATGAAAAACCTTCTTTTACACATTTCTTTTGTGATTACTTAAATGAATTATTTATTTTTTTGATGAGCTGTGACAAATCAGGAAGGGAGCAAACACTTTTTCACGTGAGTATGGCTGAGGATAGTGTGAACTCTTCAATAAATTTAAACTCCAGTAGCCAGCAATCACATTTACTTTAGTATTTTGTTCTGTTGAATTCATTCATTTTATCATAATTTTTGATTCATTTTACAAATAACAATGTTTTGCTCATGTTCTGCTTATTCTTGCTCATATAATATTGATATGTTAGTCATTATTTTGTTAATTTTCTTGGTCATTTTTCCTTCTTGTGGATATTCTGCTCATTGTCTTTTTTTTTGGTCATTTATATGATTATTCTGATGAGTTCTTTCCAAGCTGTTCATTATTCTGTTCAGGTTTGATTTTGTTTTGGTCATTTTTGTTCATTTCATGGACATTTTGTCCATGTTTTATCCAGATTATTTCATTCGTTTTCTCTTTATTTTCTTAACTTCAACTGTTTTTTTTTTTTGATTGTACAAATATGCTGGTCATTATCTTAGTCATTTTGTTCATTTTTTTTGAATAATTTGTTTTTACACCTCTTGTTAGTTTTCTTTGATTATTTTGTTCAATCTGGGTTTTTCCGTTATTTTGTTTGTTCATTTAATGCTTACTTCAAACAAAATGAAAAAGACTCCAATGTTGTTTTTCATGCTTCTTTGTCTTTTTCGCATAAAAACATGAATTTTTCAGTGCAGGTCCCAAGGTGAAGGCACTTTTTTTTTTTAGGTCTTAACTTTTCCTCACTCAAGGAAACACTGCATTGTGATATGAATCAGACTGTGGTGCTTTTGACTGCAGAATGTTTCCGTGTCTAATTAGTGAGCGTGTTGCTTCTGTATTACATGTACTGGTGGAGTTTTACAGGGAAAACGGTGTGAAACTGGAGCGAGATCTGAAGACGCCTTCCGCAGATTCAGCATCTGCCGTTTCCCTTAAGACCAGCCAAGCTTTCATTCTAAAGCCAAATCTGTAAGACACACTCGTTATCCTCACTGTAATCAGCTCTGGTTTGAAAAACTTTCCACCAAAGCAACATGCATCATTTTTCCCTCCCGTGCGTTCTTTTCCCTCTGAAAACTCCATCCATATCCAGCGACTCCGGGACCACAGAAAGCACAACAAACATCCCGACAGGAGAGCAGCGAGAAGCTCACATGTTCTTACTTTAAGCCCAGCCGTGGATGTCTGGCTCAGACGTTGGCAGAGGAGCCTCGTGTTTCATCTTTAGGATGTACAGTTAAGCGGGGATGTGAACATAATCCGCGTGCCAAACCAAATAACCACAGCACATGGCCTGGACAGAAAAAAACAAGAGCAGTGGCAACTGAAATAGACAGCTGTTGGTTTCGCTGGAGTGCATTTTGCTTCAATGGCACTTTCTCTTTAATCCAAGAATGGAGGTGGGGGTATATTATAAATGGCGTGTTGTGCTAGAGGCCAGGGCAAAGAGCTGGGATCGGGGCCAGTTTAAATACAGATGTCGGCCCCACAGAGTGATCCATTTAGTTGTGGACTGTGGGTGGTGAGCCAGTCCCAGAGCTAGCAAGACACAAATCGAGGCCATGAAAAGTGTTAATAAAATAGGTAGCACTTTACATTACAGCGTGGTAATAACATGGTAACAATGGTCGGAACAGTTTGAAAAATACATAGGAGATAAGTTAAGATAAGATGATTTAAGATAAGACTTAATTAGTCCAACACCAGGGAAATGTAGTGTTACAGCACCCAAGAGAAATACAAACGTACAGCTAGTGTCAAAAATGAAAGTTTGAACAGTTCAAGATGTTGTATAAAAACTTTGCTACATCGTAGAAAATGTGTGGACAGAGAAACACTGCCCATAAAAGTACTAGTGAATAGAGATGCATCCCGACATCCTGTTTAGATGTTTGGAGTTACAGTAGCTGGACGGCTTTCACAAAGAGTGATGATTTAAAACCAATGGGCCTGGGCTGTTTAGTGAGGCTGATGTAGAAGTAACTTAAAAATCTAACACCACTGTTGACCACTGGGGGCGCCATTCAATCGGCTCCAAGTAGTTCTGACTTCCATAGAGTTACGTTGGACTTCTCTCTGAATATACTCAGTGAATACGTTTTAGTCATGAGGCCTCATGGTCTCAAATGTTTTATTTGGACCCTCTAATACGGGATCCATCCATTTTCTACCCCTTAATCCTCGCAAGGGTT
>JAQQAE010012578.1:0-13104 GCA_029823295.1 Pseudamia nigra | reverse complement strand
GTATTTTATCTTATGGTTCTTCTTCAGCTTCTGGACTGATATGTTTTCTATGTGTCACAAACATCTTCAAGAAAACAGAGCAGAGCAGCAGCTGCAGAAAAACCCACAACAAAACAATGACCTGGACGACTGACAAGCTTCACTGACATGTACATGGGTTTTGTTTTTTGTTTTTTTTAATACATGTATTTGTAAGAGTAGTTGTTTTGTTGAGTACTGTTCACTCACTCAGCTACGATGGTGACGTAAAAAATTTTCTCCTTGTGAGTTACATCACACTCCACACCTTAATGGACAGGAATAAAAAAGTTTCAATGGCAAAACCTGACATAGCAAATGAAAGAAAAAAATGAACAAAATAATCTAGCATACTTTTATTAAGTAAAACAAAAAAAGACAAAATAACCAAGAGGGACAAAAAAAGCAACAAATCCTCTTTATCCTCTTTGGTTCTGCAGATCATGATGACACTCATATTGACGTTGTATTGGTTATCATATTCAACACCATGTTCAGAGCATATAGTGAGAAGCTGTTGAAGTCCAGCAGTATATGGACTAAGAACCACTAGATCATCTGCAGATTAGATGTTTCACCAGAGTATTTCCAGTCATACACACAGTATTTCAAGCTTTCAGCTGCTGCGTCGAACCACCTGAATTTGTCCTTTTCCTCTGCAGAGGAGTATGTCTTCTTCAGAGCGTCTCACACTTTAATAAGGTGGTGTTTACACAGCTTCTTCATCTTGTCCCAGGACTGATCAGTAGTTGTAGTTCAGCCACGGCTCCGGGGGAACTCAAGCATTCTTGCATACACCTCTGCGTTCTTCTGTGTTCTGTCGAGATGAGTCTGTATACAGGTGTCTGCGCAATTTCCAGCAAACGCAAGACCTCGGCATCGAAGTAACTCGTGAAGCCGCGACCATTGTTTTGAAATGAGTATAGTGAAGGACTCGGTGATTTTACGTCATATTCACGTACTGTCGCCGTGCTCGTACACATGCATGACCAACTGTGCCACGCTGTGACCCACCTCTTCCAACCGCACTGAGGCCTGGGGCCAGAGCGCGGCTCCTTTGAACTCACATTACTCAAACAATCCGCGCTAAAGGTATGAAACGCGCCCAGGCACAGAACAAACTGCCAGTGTGTGTGCACTCTTAGTCTCCTGTTCTTAACTGCCAGGAGAGTCGCAATGTGTGATCTTCTACTGCTGTTGTTCATCTCCTTTAAGGTTTGACATGTTGTACATCTGCAGATACTGTTCTGCATTACTCAGTTGTAACCAGTGGTCATTTGAAGTACCTTTGCCTTTCCATCAGCTCCAATCAGTCTTTCCATTCTCCTGTGATCTCTAGCATCAACAATGTATTTTCATCCACAGATCATCTTGCTCACTGGATATTTAATATTTTACAGTCTGTTGTTTGTAAACCCTAGAGATGGTTTTGTGTGAAAATCACACTAGATCAGCAGTTTGTGAACTACTCAGACCAACAACCATGTCATATTCAGTGTTGTGTAAGTCACCTTACTTCCCCAGACTGATGCTCCGTTTAAATTTCTTCAGGCTGTTTCGATTGTATCTACATGCCTAAATGCACTAAACTGCTGCCATGTGATATAATGACTAGATATGCAGTATTCATTAACAAGTTGTGTTGAAATGTGTACCTAATAAAGTGGCTAGTAAGTGTATACTTAATTTATTTATTTAAGCTTTCTTCTATACAAATGCAACCATGAACAATGGTTTAAAGTTAGGATTTTGTAAATATTATTAGTAGTATTAATGTTATTATTATGTCAGACTAAACCAACCCCAAAGACATTTTTTTTTCATTTAACCTTTATGCAATTGATCGTTTTGAGACAAAATGTCTCATTTACAAGAAAGAACTGTTTCAGACATCAAATAATTTACAATATCAGTTATCTTTTAATCAGGCTGTAAAGTAGACGCATTTAATTTATAGTGAAGCTGCAGCAATTGATCTGGTTAACTGATTCGTGGTTGGTTTGTTTTCCTTTGTGTTACTGAATCTGAATATGTTTCAGTTGTGAACTAAATATTTGAGAAAAGCATTTTGAGTTTTAAGAATGCTACTCTGGCTTAACAGGCTAACAGACACATCCATCAACAATGAAAATATTTAACTGCAGCCTTGTTGTCCTTAGTGCCAAGACTGTTAAAAGCTCTTTCCACAATCCCAGCGATGTGAGTCTGGTGAAGTAATATGCAATGAATGTATGAATGTTTACAACCTAGACAGAAATGCAAACTGATTTTATTATAACAAAAATATTTTTGAATTCAAATACAGTAGTGTTGTAGCTGGTGCAAAAACCAGAAGAAGAAGCTAAATTATAGTTTTTCGCTTCATTTAATTGTGTCACATTGTGAGAATGTGTTCAAAGTGACATCGAAGATTGGCCAGATTATTTGACATTCATGTTGTTTTTAGATGTATGGATTTCAAACAAATAATACAAGTAATAATGAAATTTTATATAATTTTATGCTCACTTTTTTAATCTTTGGAAAATTAAATGTTTCTAATTTTTTTTTAATTAATCAGATGTTTTTAATTTACTGGATATTAAGGAAGTTTGGGTATTGATGTCAGTAGCTTTACTGTGATGAAATGTTTGTATTAATCATATATTAAGCTTCCCTTTTTTACATTTAAAGAAAACAACTATGTGAGCTGGAAGTCTGATAAAAAAGGCAATCATATGGATATTTCCACCGTATCATTATTAGCATAATTTTAATTCATTCAAGAGTGAGCTAAAATAATTACAAAAATAATTTCAATTAATCTATGATTTTTTTTCTTTTTCTTTTTGTGAACAGATAATTGTAATTAGGATTTGGTACAAGAAAAGAAAAAGCAGCTGATTGCCAGGATGAGGGAAAAAATGTGAGAAAATCATCAAGCAATGAAAAAAAAAGCACATTGGTCCTTAAAGAGCTACAACAAGTGATTTTGATAGTTCAGCCCCTACACTGCTGGACAGATGTAAAAGATCAAAAAATCGGAATTTATTTCAGTTCATATAAAGGACAAGGCCACAAACTGAACTTCATTATCTCTGATATCTCAGACAGTACTGCATCAAAACTCATTATTCATCCATATCTGATAGAACATGGACATGTTGGTACTGTACATTGTCAAGCAGTGAAATATAGAGCAATAGCCACATGGATCTTGATCTTCAGAACACTATAGGAAATACTGAAAAAAGTTAGAATTGTACCTGTGTGAAACTTGATTATTTTGTTACATATTTGCTTTAAAGTCTTTCCAATGTCTATTATGTACATTTACGTACATACTTTGGCTGACTGTAAATTACCGTCAATGTGGATGAAGATGTTAAACGCCGCGCTGTGCATTTCAGCTGGAGTCTGATGTGAGATAAATTTATTAACAACTTCTTTTTTTCTTTCTCGGTCTGCTGCACAGTCCCCTGCTGTGTGCCGGTCTGCTGGAGGTTATGTGTCTGTAGAGTGCCAGTTCATGGTCACACTGGGGCCTCCGCTGCAAAATCAATACCTTGTCATGCGTGAGGGCCAAGCTTCTGAGTAGAACGCGACATGTTTACGTGAGGGACTCTTTTGTGGGGCTGAATAGACAGGTTTAGGAGGGTAAGTTCAATGTAGGCTAGAATCAATATCATAACACGGAGGCATAGAAGGCTTCCTCACCACAGCTGCTTCCATCCAGATCGAACACCATTTAAGGCTCACATGTTTGACTGAAATGTGTGTTTTACTGAAGTGTCCTTAGAAACAGTTCTTTTCAAACAATGAAATAAAACACTATGTAGTCTTTCAGAAGAGTGACACGGTGTGTTCTATTCCTTTTATACATGCTTGGCTGTAAATTCCACTGTACTGTGTTAACAATACAAAGACTTCACACATTCTAGCAGCTCTCAGCAGCTGCACCCTGAAAAAGAGGTGTTTGTGACTTAAAGTTTAGGTAAAAAAGAGATGATTAGAATCATTCTACAGGTTTTTAAGGCAGGCAGAGCTGAGGGGTGAACTCAGAGGAGTCCCTGTTCACACTTTGTGGATTACATATCCCATCTGGCTTTGAAGATCCATCAATAGTATATAGCAGAATAAAACATTTAGTGTCCTTTCTTACGTTACTGCTGTTGCAACCTGGACATAAAGAGACATGAAAACAGATGCGTGTTCACATTTTAAGTGTTTACTAATTAGCACTAAACACAAATTTCTAATTACACACTTATTTAATCTGCAGCTAGTTAAAGAGTTGGACAAATTAAACACTTCGGTGGATGAAGGAAATAAAGGGTCAGTGAATCATCAATGTTGGTGTTAATAATTTTCTTGGACATTATGAATGTCTGTTTGTATGTATGTTTTTGCACTTTCCAGTAGTGCGCTAGTGAGACATGTGGCCACATAGAAAACAAGAAAAGAAAAGAACATGACCAAGGTTGTTAGGATTCATCAACGGTTCCACAGACCTGAAGGGAAGTTCATGCAATATATGGTACTTCTAAAGTTGTTGGAAGTACTGTGTAGTGGAGGTACAATTGAACACATTAACTTTCATCACTGCAGAACTTTGTGATGCAGAACGTTATCACTTTACAAAAGCTGACTGAGTCTCCAGGGGTCTGCATAGGTTGTTGGGAAGTTGTGTCATATAGTTCTTATCCTGGGTAGTACATTTAGTAAACAAATTACTGAACAAGTACTGGTCCTTCACAGTGGAATCATCAGAGACAGTTTTCAACCACCCATTTTTTTTTTATAATGCGGCAAACAAATCATTTTCACAGGGATATACTCACTTGCTCTCTCGGTAAGAGTACATACCTGCAAAAGGATAAATGACTTGAATCACTTAGAGAGTTAGTGGCCCTGCATCTTCACTTGTAACCGGTGACTTATCTGTACTGACAATAAATAAATTGTGTCAAGAAGTGATTTAGTTCTGCTCATTCACCCAAAAGATTTATTCTCTTGAGGAAACCATTTGCCAGAGAAACAACACAAAACCAAAAACCATAGCAAAGTAAAAGGGCAAGCCGCAATAACCTTGGTAAGTAAAACACACTACACAAAAAGTCAACGAATACTTGGACAACAATCGCATTTGGTAAAAATACCTGCAACATACCACCACTTTTGTTTGACTCAATGTCCTTGGGCTCCAGGTGGCTCCAGGTTCCATCCCTGGTTGGAAAAGGGCCTTTCTATGTGGATTTCGCATGATCTCCCCTATGTATGCTAGGTTAGTTCTCTTGTCACTGCCCTTGACCAAGGTACTGGTTTAGATCTGGTCTGGTCCCTGGGCCCCGCTCAGTGACAGCCCACTGCTCCTCGTGGACTAAGATGAGCTTGAGTTTCCCGCCAGGGACAATAAAGTGAACTTAAAAAAAAAAAGGTTTTCCATTGAAAGAGGGACCTTGTAGTTTGCAGGGCCATAAATATAGTCAATGATGGCAGTGGAGTTGCATTGGGGCCCCGAAAGCAAATGGCCTCAGTTGGGTGGAAAAAATGGCCTTGGGAGAGTTTTAGACTTCCACCTTGGAAATATGTCTGCGGTCAGAAGAGAACCTAAACCTAACATAACATAAGCGTAGAAAATACATCTCAAACAGAAAATATGTCAAACTTATACTTGAAACCTATTTGTACTATTTGGTGCTCTTCTGACTTCTTTACCCTTGGTCTAACCTGTTCTCATTCCTAGTGCTGTGAAATTAGCCATTTTATCAAAGCCTTTGGCATGCCAGGCAAAAGGGCACTTTGGGCTTTTTCCTGGCATGCCTGGTATATGGCATGTAGAGTGTCCAGTTTACTCCAGTCTAACCTGTGTGACTACTGGGCACTGAAGCCAAAACCCTTAGACCCTGGAAAGTGATGAAAAAACCAGGACCATCCATCTTGCCATCCATTTGGCCGTTCGTCAACCAAACTTCCAACCAACCAACCATCCGTTATCCACTTATTATCCATGTGTGGGTTGCTGGGGATGGCCAGATCTCTCTCTCCAAAGCTACCTCCCGCATCCCCTCTGAGGAGATATAGGGGGACATAGTCCCTCAAGTGTGCCCCAGAGCCTCCTCCTATTTGGACATACCCAAAATCCCTCACCAGGGAGGACCCAGAAGACCTTCAAATCGAATGCTTGAGCCTCTTCAACTGGCTCCTCTTGATGTGTCAGAGCAGTACTGCTCTGAACTCATTTCAACAGCTTCAGTCCATGATCTTTGGTATCCATATCTGTTATCGATAAATGTGCACTTGCTCGGTTGCTGTCCCTTATGAGATCACACATAACTTTCTTTCTTTTGACCTGAAATATCCACAAAATTCTTCTAAATTTCACTCAAGTACAGTCTTTGAGGCTTTGGCATTGAATTGTGAAGCGCCGAGGCAGGGGTGTCAAACTTATGCCATGGAGAGCCGAGACCCTGCAGGTTTTCTCTCCAACAAGTCACAAAAGCAGGTGATTTCACTGATCAGAACTCCTTCAAATTGAGGGGAGGAGCTAATCAGTGAAATCACCTGCTTTAGTGACTGGTCGGAGAGAAAACCTGCAGGGTCTCAGCCCTCCATGGCATGAGTTTGACACCTGTGGCCTAGAGATAATCTTGGATTATGATTCATGCTATACAAATACAATTGGACTGAACTGAATTAAAGTTATTATCTACAGTACATATAAACTCTTGTTACTAGATAATTTAGTAAACATTAGCATTGTGGCTAAGCTCCACACCATACAAACCATTTTGATTTTGAGAGGAACGATCACCTGCCCTGTTACCAAACATTTGCACTGAAACCAACTGAACATAAAAAAAAATCTATGAATAATGATTAAGTCTTCCTTCACATTTGAAGTTTTCAACCCTGTTATGTTTCCCATCCTTTTATTCTACTCTCTGAATAAATACCTGCTCCATTGTGAACAACTATTGTTCATCTTTGCTTCTATGTCTGGTGGTTTTCCACCATCGCAAACTCCACAACTCTCTCCTTTCTCTCACTGTACTCAATCAAGCTGTGACACAATAGGGTTATACCATTGTGTTCTGCGCATCATTTTAAAACATTTACATCCATCCCGGTTGCTTCTCATTAATGTGCACTTTTCAACTCCCATTTTTGTGCCCAACCAACATTACTAACTTTAATCATATTCTATTTAAAAAAGAACAGACTTTGGAGGCCAGAAATGTTAAAAGATTTAAAAATTCACTAAAGCTGCACAATGATTTGAAGGCGACATCCTTGTCTCTGTAGCAACAGAGTTGCTGTAGCACCACGTAATGAATAGTTATGATGGTGAATAGTCTGTAATCTATTTCGAGCAACATGAATTTGACAGCTATGCAGCAACTGTGGAACAATGGAATTCAGGCACGGGACAGTAACCATTCTGAAAACATTCAGTATGATGCTGGAATGCTGACCTGCAGTCATCACGCAAGTATCTGTGGTAACAATCTTGCTTTGAAATAAAGCTTCTGTCATAGCTTTGTGCTTTGTGTGCCTTGAAAGTGGGAACAAGGCTCCATTGAAGGTCTAATTGCTTTGACAAATCACAGCAGAACATGTAGGCTAGGGCCTTCCTTGCTGCGTGCAGGTAAACACGGCTAATGGAAATGCCACAGCAGGGCTTCTAAACCTTATCTATTAAAGGCAATATGGCAATAGCACTAACACATTAGAGTGGCTTATAAATCACATGTAATGGGTACAGTTTTAAGGCAAGACGGCCATTTAAATAACAGTGTTATAATGAATGATTTCAATGGAACCTGGTCAGAGCAGGTGCAAAACGCTGAGGATAACAAAAAGAAATTCCAGAAACTGATTGGGTCATAGTGCAGTGTTTTGACAAAATGTAAGCAATTGGCAAATGTAATATATATTTGTTTTGTTTATATTTCACAGCAAAGATTCACAAAGTGCTTTACTAAAATAAAGTACAACACAAGTGAATACATTTTTGCAATGAGTCATCATGGTCTCAAACATCTTATTTGGACCCTCTAATAAAGATGGACCACCAGATCACTTAATTTTTTGTTCCATTATTAAGATATTATGGACAATAATCTGACATGTCACTGCTGTGCTGGGAATTGATTGACATGTCGGCATGATAACTTGACTCAACAGTGAATTTGGACCAAGTCGGACCTTTGTATCTTCTATTTATTCAATAGAGCATAGTTTTACTGGAGATATGCTTGACTGCAGTTGTGGGTAAGTGTTCATACCAGTAAGCTACTGTAGCAGCTAGTATCAGCTTTCCCATGAGACCTCTGTCATACTAAGCTACGGTAGCTCTGCCGCCATTTGTCCAAATATGGTTACATCCTGTTTTTGCTCCAAAATGTCACCCAGCCGTTCAGAAACCAATGGGTGACATCACGGTCACTTTGTCCACCTATATATACAGTCTGTGGAAAGAACACGTAGAATTATGTAGGAAAAAACGTTAACAATATGGAACATGTTTTGTATTTTAGGTTGTTCAAATTAGCCACACTTAGCCTTGAATACTGCCTTGATGCACTCTTATGGTGTGGTTTTTACTGGTTTTCAATTCACAGGTGTGTTGTCAAGAATGAATTTGTGCCATTTCTTTCCTTTAGACCATCAGTTGTCTTGTGTTGTCAGAGGAAAGTTGGCTATAGGGTCAATATCCCATTTAGTGTTATTTCTGCTACTGTACAAATTCATAAGAAACACTCACAGCAGAGTGAATTAAAGAGAAAAATGCCCATCATTACTTTAAGAAATGAAGGTCAATCAGTCTGAAAATTGTCAAGATCTTTTCGGTCATGCATTCATCAAAATCATGAAACGCTGTGCTGAAACGGTCTCTCATGACTAGTGTCGCAGGAAAGGAAGACCAAAAGGAAGACCAAGAGCTACCTCTGCTGCAGACGAGACATTTATTAGATCAGACTCAGAATCTGACCATTTCCAGCACCTTAGGTAGTGTTTGATGGTTTTGTTGACTGTAATGTGGGACACATAGTGATCGACCGCCTTTTCTCTTTACTTAACTGAGTGACTTGCTGTAATATGTGTGGATATAATGAATTAAAGGAAACACACTCAAGGAGAATGTGTGTCCAAACCTTTGACTGGTAGCGTATGAACTGTTAACTACAGGGAACTACAGGGAGTTTGTATTTAATTCATTTATTACATTCATGCTTGACATGGTTGTAACTTCTCCATGTGGAGTGCTGTGAATTTGCTGTAGATAGAGTGCCAGTTAAATGCCTAATTTTTTACTGAGAATACTTCATATTTCAGAATCTAATACTTTCAAGAGCACTACACAGAAGCTCACAGTGCACCTCATATCTTGACCTCAGGAGTACATGTGTCTGCAACAGTTTGGATGGGTTTACAATTTGTGGGGGATAAAATGTTGCTGTGCTCATGACTGCAGATCAGTGTTAAATGAAAAGACTTGTGCTCATAAAAGATGTCATATTTTTGTTGGAGGTCCTAACTGTAAATGTAATGTTTAGAGACATAAATGCACATTAAAGCCATTGACTGTACTGTACAAATACAAAATACAGTGGTGCCCCAGCTAACGAATTTATTCCGTTCCGGCATCACGTTCTGTGCGCGAATCATCTTGTGTACCTGCATCTGCTGCATCTGTATTTCTGAGAATTTAAAATCTAGACATTACCGGTAACAACCATAACCTGCCATCAGCTTAACAGCGAACGTGTCGGCGCCGTCACTTACCCGGTGAGGCCGGGAGGCGAACCGCGAGCTCTTGCTTCTGGCGCTTGACATGTGTTCCCTGAACAAATGCGACGTGTTCTCCAGAGCGACTTATACACGTTTCTTTCTTCTTCATTATGTATTTTTTGGCTCATGCGACTAACATTCCGGAGCGACTTATCACCCGGAAAATATGGTAGTCACTAAGTCCAAATTGACAAAATCTTTTGAAAATCAACTTAAATGAACAAATAATAAACTTAATGAAATGAACCCATCAAGGACCAAAAGGAGGACATTTAATTCAGGGGAGTAAACACACATTTTACAAATAATGAGGGGGACAGATCCCACCCCATCCATTCTGAAATCTATACCATTGGGCATATGCCTGTGCATGTAAAATTGTGCCATGAACACAATTCTACAATTCTTTTTTCTTTCAAGGTTTATTTTTTACTTTGCCAGTTAAAGGGTTAATATCAGCATCATGCACAATGTGCAAGTGAAACAATATAAAATAAACAAAGCAACTCCTGTTCTTTCTACTACTGTGGTGCAGTTTGTTCTGAGAGACAAAACTCTGGCCAGATCATACACACACTACTGAGGCTGTTTCTTCTTGTCCTGGGATTGTGCTCTGTGAATTGAAACCTTTTCTAGGTAAATGGTGAATCTGATAAGAGAATGCTATGATTGTGTTTTTCACAGTTTGGATGTCTTCAGTGGTGATAAAGGTGAAAATACAAATATAGAACAACCAGCAAAGGTGAAGGTGTGTCCATTCTCCTTCTCCTGTCTTCCATTACCAGTGTTTCTTATTTATCCAGTATTGGAAAAACACTCAGCCATAGGACATATATACATATGTCACAGCCTCAGTCTGGAAAGTCAGCTGCACCAAACGAACTGCAATTCTTTTCTCATTTTTACCTCCAACAAGGAGGTTATGTTTTAACCAGCATCTGTTGGTTTGTTTGTTAGTTTTTCTGTTAGCAGGGTTATACAGAAAACTACTCAACCAATCTCCATGAAATTTGGCAGATGGGGGGAGCTTGGGAAATGGCAAGAACCCATTAACTTTTAACACAGATCTAGTTTCAAGGACAGATCCTTGAATGTGTCATCTCTTCCTTTAACATTGGGCATTTTTTGACTTTGGGATATTTAGGAGAAGGGTTCGTAGTGTCATTCTACTTAATTCTATCTTCAATTTTAGCTCTTTCCTCTGGTATCATTACATTTAGGGTGTCATTAGTTTTGGGGTGGTTTTCTGGCAGTGTTAGAAACCAAATACAGTGTGCATGAATATGGTCAGCAGTGCATTTGTTCCTAGATTACTTGAAACAAAGAATACAAACATCCTTTTAATTTCCTTTCACATTCTAACAAAGTAAACTTGAGCCTCCCGTGAAAGTAGAGAAGGAAGGATGGAAAATCTCACCTCCTAATTGAATTAATGTGAGACGACCCCAGCAAAGAATATGGACAGATGGAAGCATCCAGTTACCATGGAAATTTCTCAGCCACCTGTGGATGTGTTCATTGGATCTGATCAGTGCAGGCTCTGGTTCAGGCACAGACACACGCAGGCAGAGACAGACATAGAGGCACACAGGTAGGCAGGCGAGCACACATACCGGCACTCTTTGAAGCACAGCATGGATGCGCTGCAAATAACAAAATGGCCTCAGCAGAGTGCTGGAGCTACTTACCAGAAAGAATGGAGCTTAAAAAAGAAAAATCATGAAATTCAACAGAAGGAAAAGCAGGCAGGAAAAAAAAAAAATCAAAATCGAGGTTTTAGCAACTATCTTGAAGACATGTTTATGAGCACACAAGCAGAGTCAAACGTATTTATTCTACAGCTCATTGAATTTAAATCATTTTTTTTAAGTTTCTCCCCCAGTGGCCAACCATGGTCATACCAAATACCATAACCCTAGGTCGTAAAGCAGTGAATAATAAAAATAATAATAACAATAATAATAATAAAGCTGCCCAGACAGAGTTAATTTTGATGAATCTCAGCCAAAGAAGAGACACAAACGAGTTCATAGCCAGGCCAGACACTCCAAACCAGACACACAATTGAAAATTATTAATTGTAACTGCTAGTGCTGCACTCATCTTTAGTGCAACTGCTTTAAGAAACTGATGACTGCAAGCTCTAACTTTTGAAAGCGAAGGTTTAGACATTTTTCTGATAAGAAAATGCATATTTACATTTCAAATCTGTGAGCAGTTCAGGAAGATAGAGCCTACAGTAATTGAAAATTTGCTCAGATGTTTTCAGAAGTTCTCAGAAAACACAGAACATTTTTAATACAGGTATGATGACACACCTACAGCACATATAGCTGCATTAATAATTATTGTCTGTTATCTGCATGGTCTCGTGTCTCATTGAGCATTACGTCACTTTTATATGTGACTATATAAATATTGCTCAGTAGTTTACATGACTCCAGCTTCCTCCCACAACCAAAAACATGCACCTGGGGTCAGGTTAATTGTTCACTCTAAATTGCCCATAGGTGTAAATGTGAGTGTGAATGGTTGTCTGTCTCTATATATCAGCCCTGTAATGAACTGGAGACTCATCCAGTGTGTACTCTGCCTTTGCCCCATGTCAGCTGGGAGAGGCTCCAGCGCTCTCCCAGCCTCTTGTGGGGATTAAGGTGTAGAAAATAAATTAATGAGTAGTTTACAGTTGTGCCAAGTTGAAGAGAGTAAATCTAATACACCACATCACACATGGTATTATCATGAGAGGGAAAACGCTGGAGTTTACATCTGCCCATACATGGATACTTCTTGGAGACTCATGCATACAAATCAGTGTATAGGCTGAAAAGGTCAGGGAAGGGGCTCCAATTCTGACAAGCATGAAAATCTGTAAAATTCAAATAACAACATGTCTACAGTATATCTTAAAGGTGCATTTTTGATAGCTTTATGGCGTGTTTGGGTAAAAATTCATATCATATATTTTCTGACCAGAAACATAAACTCTACGTGATTATCTGGTCTGTTTTTAAGCTGTAGAAAATGTACCCCACAACACAGGGTTTTGATCACTGATATGTCTTTTCAGACAGGTAAAAGGTTAAATACAGGATTGACAGTTGTGATTACAGATCACTGTTCAGATTTCCTCAAAAGTGCTTTACTCTGGCTTCTCACAAAAGCTTGGAAAAATAACCTCAATTTTCCATGATGCTGTGAAACCACGTCAGGTCTTTTATCGTTATAGTTTGTCTTTTCAATCAATCAATCAATCAATCTTTATTTGTATAGCGCCAATCATAATCGCTGATTATCTCTAGGCGCTTCACA
>JAQQAE010012577.1:0-13104 GCA_029823295.1 Pseudamia nigra | reverse complement strand
GGAGGGGGGTGGGGGGGATGTCTGGTTCACTTTCAAGATGTCTCCAAGAAGCAGGCCTGTGGTTAGATCTAAAGCAACACTTATGCAACAGAAGCTGCCTTTCTCAAATACATATACGGTTTCCCTGCAAATTATCAGAGATTTTCTTTGGGGAAAGTTTTCCGCTCTGAGTCCTCAGATATTTACCCACATCATCCCATTTCGCTTTTGATCGTGTTGATTTGGGGCCGTCTGTGCAAGCATTTTTTTTTTTTTTTTTACTGTGACTGCACAACTCGACTAAATGATAATTGCGCCCATGACTTAATTGTCTATATGTAATTAAGTTTGTAATAGAGAAAATAGGCACTTAAATGTTCCCCAGAGGGACATAGTGGTTGAGTGGGTGCCACACATGTTGAAAATTATTCTGCCCTCCTCATCTGCCAGTATGAGGAGTTCTAAAAAATGTATTTGGAGCAATTAAATGAAAATTGGTTGATGTAAACGCCAGGGCAAATTTTAATGAGTCCCTTTTTTTTCAGTTGGAATATTTGCTCACTCTCCCTGAATTCTCCGCAATTTATCGTTGGGAATGCACGCTTAATCTTAAATTAAAAATGTCCTTAAACACAAACCTACAGACAGGATGGAGTAATGTGGTTTTCAAATTAACTAGAAAATATTTTGTGACTCGTGTTTCCTGGCAAACTGGCTGACGATGGACAAAATGATCCAGCAGAAACAGCAGTAGGATGTGAAAAGTATACATGGCCAGTCAAAAGTTTGGCTTCAGTGGTTTTTCTTTACTTTTATTATTACTTCATTATGGGCATTGTACATCAATACTGAAAACATCCAACCTGTGAAAGAACGCCTAAGGAATTCTGCATCAAATGCTGCAAACTGGTGGTTTCTGAGGCTGGCTAAACTTCTCCGCTGCAGCAGAGGTAGCTCTTGGGCTTCCCTTCTCGAGATGGGCCTCAGGAGAGCCACTTTCATCATAGCATTTGATGGTTTCGGTGACTGCACACATTCAAAGTTCTTGGTATTTTTCAGATTGACTGACCTTCATTTCTTAATGAAATAATGGACTGTCTTTTCTTTTAGAGCCCTCACATAGGCGGGCCATCGGGAAGCAAAAAGCATAAAAAACACTGCCTTAATCGCATAAAAATATAACCATACTGAACATCAAATTAAACAGGAGACACCCCACTACAAGTACGTAGAAGTAATATTCGCACGCACCAAAGACAACTCTAGTACTAAGCAAATTAATTATCAAATATCAAAATCCTAATATAAGAGGCTAGGGCTTAAGAAGTTTTTTTTTTGCTATGATATGGATTTGTACAGTAGTTGTAGTAGCAGTAGTAGGGCTATTGACTCTGCACAAGACAACTGATGATCTAAAGCACATTAAGATGGCAACAAATTGGATAAATTAACTCTTGATAAGGCGCGACTGTGATTTGAAAAACGTTCCTTGTGTATCTGACAAAATATAAAAAATACAATATATAATACATGCTCTGGGTTGCTTAACACGTTTTTTGTTTAGTAGATAATCCCATATATGGTCTTTCACAGTTAGGATGTCTTCAATATTAATGCACAATGCTAAAAGTAATAAAAATAAAGCAACAATAATGAAGGAGATGGTGTGTCTAAACTTTTGACCGGCAGTGTATATCTATAAAAATTAAATGTAAGACCAGACCTTTGTTCAGAAATGGAAGACACTTGGAGAAATGCATTTAAGCAAATGCAGCCTGTTTAAATAAAATTGAAAAGAACTGCATAGCTGCCAAATTCAGTCGATTTAAAACACAATTTTATCTCATATTCTGTTCCCATTTTGTCTCACTTGAATAAATAAATATTTTTGATACAGTATATTACATTTATATATTCTGGTTTATACAATGAAAACAAAAAGAAAGTGCTGGTGGTCTCTGAGTGTTGTCAGGGGGACGTTTTGTGGTTGTACTGACAGATTTACAATCCAGATGGTCATAAACATGAACATCAATGAGCTGCCGTACGGTGTCAATCCATAATACTTTACGCAAATCGATCGGTGATCATCATCAGTGAACATCTGTACACATGTTCTCTGGTCCGCCTCTCTGCCTGTACCGCAGCATGCTTTTAATTTCCTGCAGCGCTGCTCCTCTCCGACCCCAGAGACACACCAAGAGGTCAGGGGTTAACATGGTAATAGGTGGTGGTGATTGGTAGAAGACTCTCACTCTCTCTTGGCTTTCAGAACTTATTAGAGCCACCCTGCTTCTGTGGAGCCGGAGCCCGGAGAACAGCTGTGTCTGACCACGGGAGCGTTCTTCTGCGACTTCTTAAAAACATCTTTTAAACATTTGATTTGGACAGAAGGGCTGAGGCTACGGACCAAAGCGAGACAGAAAGAGAGAGGGGGAAATCTATTAAACTTGAATCTCTAGTTGTGCCGCAACAGGATGAAAATGCTTGTTTAGATGGGAAAATTCAGCGGGGAAACCCAAAATATCATTTATTTTGCTGATTAAATTAGATTGTGTAGAGAAACTGTCACAATAGAGTACACCAAACCCAAAACAGAGGCCACAAATTGGAGCGTACAATTCACCCTTCACAGGTAATTGGAAATCATAAAGTTGACACGGCTACTGTTCAGAGCACTTGGATCAGTTGTGCTCTTATTTACCATAGGCTCACATTAGAACTCTCCAATATAGCACTAAAGAATAAACTGATTTGAAATGTGCAATGGTCTATTTCTTTGAAAATATAAAAATTTTTATGGGAGCAAAATGTGCTTCAGAAGCTTTTACCTCAAGAGCTGGTGTAAGTTTTACTTAGTGTATTATTTAAAGAAATCACAGTTTCTCATTTAAATGATTTGTGGAGAAACAGCGAGTCCCCATGAACTGCCTGCGACGAGTTTAAATGAACTATTCTCAGGCTTCAATTATGAATTCATAACATGGAAGTTGACATTGAGTAACTTCATTATGGATTAATGCCTTTTCATTAAAGAGTCCCGGGAGGCTGCAGAAATCTACACTGATTAATTACTGACAGCAGCGCAACTTAACAATTTCAGGAAGCGATTAAAGACCTTTCTTGGCAAACTAATCAATACGCCTTCCTATACACACCAACGAGTCACCCAACACACACACTCCCAGGGCCATACAATTCAGTAACCCCACATCTTGTTCCAATGCTCGACTGTAAACTGCCTTATGCCACGTCTGTTTACATTTGTCAAAAATATCACCCGTGCTTTTGTTGTTGATTCAGCAAAGGCACCACTTTGTAAATCTATGGGTATGTTGCACAAACATGTCATCTCTCGCTTTCAGAAATATTTATAAACATCACGTAGAGTAAATACTGGAATCTCTAAATGCGGAGAGGGTTTTTCTTCTGCGTATCTGTGCACCACAAATGCCTTGATGATGGTTGGGTCTTTCTTCCACCACAAAAGCTTGGACCTTGATAGCAGACTCCTCAATGACCTTAGCTGATCCCCCTCCACTCATCTCGACCCACATCCTTCCATCAGGAATCCAGGTCCTTAACCTTGACCCAGTCCCCTTGATCTAAACCTCAGCACCTCACCCAAAGTCCTCTCCGTGACCTGAGTCCCTAAGCCAACTCCAGACACAACAGCAATCAGGGAAGACAGTACTCACCCCAGAAGAAGTTTTGTTGACATGGTGTCACTGTGCTGAAAAGGCTGTTAGATGCCATAGCTGCCTCTGGTTGCAGCAAGCCCCACTTTTGTTTCTCTGTGGTTTCCGTGACCCTTGACACGTCCTAAACCAAAAGCACGCAGCATGTCACAAAGATGTCAAAAACACAAAAAAAATGGAAAAGCCATCCACAAGACATGCTTCTATGTATCAACTATTTGGATGACCACAAGTAACAACCAGGTCTGGTTTTATAGTCAAAAAAATTGCAGAGGCAAATATCGCCTTTGCGGATAGATCAGATGGTGTCGGACTTGCTTGCTTGGCGAGTGTGGTTGGAACGTACTTACTCGCTTAGCGCCGTCTTTGTGACTGGTGCTGGCCCGCGACGATTAACCATTTACACTCCGGGTCGCCCTCAAACACCAACCCCGAGCCGCACGTCTGTGGTTCTGTGGTTGTTTGGGAGGCGAGCAGAGCCCTCACACAACCCAAAAGGCACCAGCTTTAAAACTCGTCGCTTTCCTGCCCTCCATGTGCTGTCACTGGAGAGCCTGGGTCACATGCCCTCTTACGTCATCACGGCACAGCAGTCGAGTGGGACAGCCTACTGTTGTGGCTTTCTTCCCTCTCCTTGCTCCTCTCCCTTGCTCTTTTCCTCTCTCTCTCTCTCCTCTCCTTTCTGGCTCCCTCTTTCTCTCTTACGCGTGGTTCGGCAGCGTTTCCAGGCTCTCTGGGGGATCGGGGTCTGACGCTCCCATGAGTCAGGGGGCTTCAGTGGGGGCAGCTTGTTCAACCGCCCATGCCTCCTCAGCATATGGGTAACAGTGCTCTCTGCTTTGCCTCCTTTCAGTCTTTCATCCCCCTCCCTCCTTCGTCTCTCTCTCTCTCTCTTTGACTGTGCTGCTCTTTCCCTCAAGTCCTCTAACAGGCTGCCGTGCTGCTCCTGTCTGCCTCTGAGCGGGGAGAGCTGAGCTTGGTAAGATTTGAGGGTGTGAGTGAGGAGCGAATGGCTGGCTGGCTTGTGGTGTGAGATTGGGTGTGTATGTGTGTTTGCCTGTGTTTGCATGAGAAGCAGAGGAGCAAAGAGAATGAGGGGAAAGAGAGAGACTGGAAGGCAAAGCTGAATGTGCAGCGGGTGGAGGTGTGAAACTTGGCCTGAAGAGTTTCTTTAGTGTCATGTTTGCAATCGACATTTTTCATTTGTCTATTTATGTTGCTGTGTCATAAACGGTATTTGTGTCACTTATAATAAATGTGTGGGCAAGTCTGCACTATTCTTTAATTGGATCCCTCAGTAGTGACAGACGGGGGCGATTCCTGTAAAAGACCGTAAATCATGGCCACCTGTCTTTCCTCTGAAAGAGATGCCTTCTCACAGCCTTGCTAAGGCTTGAACACACACAAACACACACTAACCCTGGCACTTTGCAAGAATGGCCTGCCAAATTCTAGTGTGGTGCAGGACTGAGTTGTTACAATGTAACTACATTATGTAATAAAATGACAAAAATTATCAGTGTAATAATAAGTGAGAAAAATGTGTAATTCAGCTGGTACCTTATGAGTATGTTGATGACTGTAGAGACTACAAGCCAACTGATTGTCTTCTGCGAAAGCCTGTGTAAAATGTGACGTTTTGCTGTGTGTGAATGCCTTCTTCATGCAGATTTCTGGACATTAGAATGACTTAAAGTACAAAACCATGAAGGGTTGGATGGTTTACAAGGAGCTGTCTCTACTGTATGTCTAGACAGCCTCCAAGTCATTTGGCAGCAGAAACTCAAACTGTATGACTACTACCTTTGATTGATTGAATTTGCACTACCTCTCAATAAATGTAAAATATATTTCAGAAAAGTAGTCAAAATCCAATCACACTGAACAAGTTATATTACTGATAAAGTAGCACAATAGTTTCATTACTTATTTCATTTCTAACTGGGCGGCCCATCGTCGGCAACCTATTAAATTTCAAAAGTGACGTTCCCTACATCAGGAGCAGGCAGCTCACAATCACAGATGAATCATTCCACACACACACACACACACACACACGAGGTGATTCCCGCCTAGATACAAACAGTACACACCCTCATGAGTTCAACTTTGATCAGTGATCACAGGTGTTTGTTACAGCAGATCAAAAACGCAGACATGGTGTTAGTCAAGAAGATGAGGAATGTGTGGAATGAAGCTCGGAGCTCAGTCAGCTTCGAAAGTGTATCGAAACTGTCTCTGTCATCACGCCACTAGCCAGTGGGCAAACATGGTTCGAGAGATTAAACAGGAAAACTCCACATGGAGCTTGTTTTGTGACTGTTGTGGGCAACAGGTACTTACTTAGTTCAGTGTAGTAATTTACTAGCTTTAATGTTTATCATTCGGCCATTATTTCATGTTTTGACATAAATTTCAGTTCAACTGTAAGGCAGGTGAAACGGCTTTTCTTTACGCTGCCCAAAGAAAGGTTCACTTGAAAAAGCCTGCAGTAATATGAATTATTCTTGTAACATGATATGTTTCATTTTTGCGAAAGTTTTTAATGGACTTACACAAGCCCAAAAATTTGACTGCTTGAATTTTCTTTTGCCAATACAAAACTATTTGTATTGGCAGTATACTCATTTTGTTTTAAAAAAGCTTAAATTGCTTTGATGCATCAGTATTTGTAGTACATCAAGTATAATTTTATAACAGTTTTGCAGAAATGTTGGTCTTCAGATCTGTCACTGTAATTCCAAACACATCAGTAACTGTTGTAATTTATCACAAAGTATAAGGTGAAATATTACATTTCATTTGATGTCTTCTAAAGACATGTTGGAAGGAAAACAAAGCATTTTCATTTAGGAAAATATTGTATTTTCATTCTTTAATACAGAAAGATAATTAATTAAATCTAAAATACATTTTAAAAAATGACCCCCAGTTCCATGACACAACAGCATTTCAACAAGTCTTTGCCACTTACCCTATTTTTGTACAGTCAGACATTTTCCTTGGCTTGATGTTTTGTAAATATTTGCTGTCTAAAACAAGAACATGCCTCTTGCGTTGCACTGCATGTTACAGAATCCTTAGGGAAGGTCTGTTGAAATGCTGCTATTAACAGCTTGAAAACACACAGGAGATAACATACAGAGAACTATCTCAATGTACTTTTTCTCTACACAGGGTGAGATATGTACAGAGTTGTTAGAGAAAAATTGTTTGCCAACCTATACATTAACCTTACTCTTTTAGGAGTAATATTTAGGCTGCATAAACAATCTTCAGGTTATTTCAAGTTTGCTGTCAGAAGCATTAAACTGCAGGACAGAGTGCAGCACCGCTCTGCGTTCTGCTGAGACACAGTAAATTATGCACAGTTTGATGGGAATATAATTTGCACATCGTGATTGAATCTAAAACATGGAACAAAAAATAAAGCATAAATGTCAAACCCGACTCATAGCAGGAAACATAACTTCTTGGGTGGCGCGGCATGTCATAAACAACCTTGATGGTGAAAATCTTGATCTCACATATCTCCGCCTGAATTCTGTAGAACTGCAGACACTGTACCTATACAGAGCGGGTGATGTTTTCCTCAGATACAGTAAGAAAGTTTAGTTTAACTTGGCCAAACATTGTTTTATTTGCTCAACCTTGGCACGGGTCAGCAGTTCACCCACCTTAAAAAAAAACCCACAACAAACGCTTTACACCACTGAAATTTTGCCCACAACTGCTGCTCTTGTCCATAAGCAAGTCTAAAGTATTTTCTGAGCTTACTTTAGATTCATACCAGGTCAAAGTAAACACAAATTCGTTTTCTAAAGAATAATGTCTTGGGAACAAACAGGATATTTAATTCTCTTTAAAAAGCGGTGCAATGAATGGAGCGTAAAGTCTAATCACAATCCATGTTTTGTCAAAAGTTTGGCTACACCTTCAGTGGTTTTCAGCACTCTACATCAATACTGAAGACATCCGTACCATGAAAGAATCACAGTAAACAAAGAAGTATTAAACAAATGCAAAGTAGCCGCACTTAGCTTTAATGACAGCTCTGTCCACTCCTTGCATCCTTCATCAGATCCAGCAGGTGGTCACCCAGAATGGTTTTCAGTTCGCACAGAAGTTGATTTGTGCCTTCTTAATGTGCTTCAGTTGTCTTGAGCAGAGAAAGGGTTGGTACAGAGTCAACAGCCCTATTAGTTTGACTACAATGACTGTACAAATATGTATTAGGATTTGAAACGCACAGTTAAGTAAAAAAAAGTGTCTGTCATGAATTAAGAAATGAAGGTCAGTCCCATTGAAAACTCTCAAAATCTTTAAATCCTCAAGTGCTGTCACCAAAATCATCAAATGCTATATGAGGCTGTGTAAATTGATGGATTGTGAGGTTAGTTATTCTAAAGAACATATAGCATCTTCAGCAGACGTAGCGCTTGGTCTTTCTTTCATGAGACTCAAGAGACCCGGTTGTTCAGATTTCTCAGATTGACATTTATTGTCTCCTACCCAAAAAAGTGAGAGGAGGAATAAACAAATGTCAGGGGTATAGTCGAAAGCTACGTATGTGCATCCACCCTAATGTTCAGCTCTGTATCTCCAGTCAAACTGCCCATAAATGGCACATTGGTAGTCAGTGTAGGGGGAAGGGTTACTATGGTAACCAACACCCAATTTTCATGTTAATTTGGTCACAGCATAAATAATGGAAAAAAAATATTTTGACCTCTAGTGCCAAAACGGCTATGACTTATTGCCCTGGGTTACTAACTACGCTGATTCCAAATGTGCTGTGACCAAAGGTGGGCTGAGGATTTTGCCATTTCACAGCTAATTGTTTCTTAAAGTAATGATGGGCTGTCTTTTTACTTAGCTGAGTGTTTCCTACCATAACATGGATGTGCACCGTGTTTGTGCTGGCACTAATAGGACTATTGCCTCTGTACCGACCTTTCTGCTGCACCAGACACCTGATGATCTAAGCACATCGAAAAAAGCAACACGTGACTTTGAAAATGGCTCCAGGTGAACACCTTGTGAAACTGAGCAGAGAATGTCATGAGTGTGCAAAGCTGTCACTTTGAACAATTTAAAATATAAAACATGCTTTTGGTTGTTTATCACTTCTTTGTTTACTACATAATTCCACATGTTCTTTCACAGTCCGGATGTCTTCAGTATTAATGCACAATGTTGAAAATAATATAAATAGGGCAAGATGTTTTCAAACTTTTGACTGGTAGTGCACAACTCTGCTTGAACATATATTACAGTATATACAGTAGGAGCTCAGTTCTTTACTACTTCTCGTAACACAGGGGATATGCTGCCAGTTCGGAAGTTCTTCATTTTGCTGTAGAGACAATTTTGTAATATATGCGCTCCTTCAGACAAAAAAAAAAAAAAAAGTTTTTTATGTGTAGGTAATAATGTCAAAGTCTGGAATATGATGTGGAATATAATATTTCATTCATTACTGGCTCTCCTCTGGTGGCCATATACTTATACTTGCTGTACTTGTGTATGTGTGCAGAGCTGAAGAGCTTGGCGATGCTCTGAGCTCTGGCCAAGGTCTGCCCTGAGGACTGTGGTCCACGGCCCACCCTGCCAGACACTTTCTCTCTCCTACCTCTCAGGACCACACACTTTCAAATGGACTCACTTTGTTATCACAAGTCCTCTTAGAAACATAATAGAGGTATCATGTGTTGGACATGCTTAAAATTACACATGCTATTAGGACAGAGTGTGTAACCGAGTGCTGCTGGATACGGCAGACTGTTTCCTCGCTTTGTCACAGCAGATGAACTCTCCAGTTGAATGTTGACATAAAAAATTATTTCTTGCAACAGAGTATTTCTGGGAAAATATTGGAGCATAATGATACCTATGATGGGTTAAAATTAACTCAGACCGAGGCTGTGAGGCTGTCTGTATTTGTCTCTCTGCAAAAGCTAAAAATGAAGTGACATAATTAGCCCAGAGTAGACATTACACATGTGTAGGTATTGCCGTATTAGAAAAGGAAGGGCTTATTAATAGCCCTTTTGGCTCGTGTTGTGTACTCTCTCTGGCGAGGCATCAGAACGGCCTGGCCTGGGCAAACAGGCAGGTACAGCGATTCACTTTAACAGGCGACATCTGTAAAACGCCAAGGTAGTTTACACTGCGGCTGAGCCCGAATTAACGTGCTTTCATTGGAAACAAACACCACTCGCAATCACCTTCTGTTGGCTGCTGGTGTGAACGTAAATATCTCCTCGCAGCCCTGCTCGATGACCTGAAGACGCAGAATGAAGCAAGGCGTCGAGGGGTGGTGCAGAAACTTAATCTACGATGCAGCGTCGCCAGGAAGATGTTGACATTCTATGTGAATTGTTTGCCATGGTAGAGCATGGTATAGTATTAATGAAAAGTAGATATTTTTCTTTTGGAGTCCAGCAGTGGTATCTACATCTTCCAGTGACTTAAGGCCCTTTCTTGTGGTGTCTGGACAGCTGTTTTTGGAGTCACAGCTTTGAGGGAAAATAAAGTTGGCCTTTAAGTAATAAGGGGAAATGTTTAATATCGAATGGCGCGCGCACAACCTAAACAGACATTAAAAATAGCTCTTAGAGTTGTGATTACATAAAATTGCAAAAGGGGAAAGTCAGATCATTGGTGGAGGGTGTGATGAGGAGGCTGTGGCTGACCACCGAGAGACTGAGCCATTTCTTTTTTCCTCCATTCCTCATTTTAATCAAGGTCTCAGTCCAGGATAAACAGTGCCTACCTACACTGCAGTTCAAACAACGTGGCCCGCTGAGACCCAAGCGATGATTTCTAAATGTTCACTGACAAGTTGGTTTAATTTGTGTGTTAAGTAGATGGAGGTGGACTTATATACTGTATATATCTTCCTCACTTGGCATACATGTTGCTCTCATGCTATTTCTCCACTTCTGTGGAACTTTATGGTGCTTCTCTGTCTGAAAAGCACCCTGGCGCTCCACAAGTTCGGCTCTGGTTTATATATGCCATGCTGCGTTAAAGGTGAGGACAGGATCAGCCGCCGACACCTGAACGGGAACTTACAGCGTCGTCTGCGTAGAAGGACCCGTTCACCACAGGGACAAATCACAACACATCACAGACTGAAAACCATGCACATCGAGGGGGGGGCACGAAGCTAAACCCACACTAAAGATATTTCCAGCTACCTTGAAACATTTCATTTATCTTTACAAATGATGATTTTATTAACTTATGTCTCACATAGAGGAAGCGGATTCGTCATGACCTCAATATTGCTGGAAAACATCACCCTGACCACTTCTTTTTCAGTCACGCAGCAGAGAAAAAAGAAAAGAATACCATTAATTGAATTAACTGTGTATAAAATCTTTATGGTCAAACCAAATCCAGGCAAAATACGTCTTGTTTTTAGTTGTTGGACTAAAAAACATTGGAATATTGTCAAGTGTTTGCCAAAGGCCAAAATGACAAAGCTCTAATTTGATTCACAACCGAAGGATTTTCACTTCACCAGCACAGAGGAGAAAAATAACCCCCTCATTTCATTTCAGAAGCTTCAGTTAAACAATTTAGACTTTTTTATTACATCAATTACCAAAACAGGTGCAGAAAAAAATAATAATCGATTTATAAACACAAAATGATGAATTATTGCAGCTCTAATTAACTAATAGAAAGCTAATGCTAGTGTTAAGCTATTGGAATAAGCTAAGATACTTATGAATACACATAATAAGGTTAAATACATAGCTTTTGTCCACATTTATCAACTTACTGTAAAAATGGACTTGCTTAACTTACAATAGTAGCTTCCAGAGTAACCTGACATTTTGGAATGCAATGTGGCAGGTTGCAGCACATTTAAGTTTACTGAGAGCCATGATTGTCATTGTTCCTTCCCACACACACATTTTCTTCTTATCATGTGTTTTATTGCCTGGATCCAGTTTCTAGGAGTCGGGCTTATGAACAAAAAAACCCATATCTTAACTAGGGCTGACATTTAAATGAAATGAAATGAAGCACCTAGAGATAATCGGCGATTATGATTGGCGCTATACAAATAAAGTTTGATTGACTGATTGATTGAAATCAAATTATGCGTTAATCCATATTAAATAATTTGCATGATTAATTAAATTAAAATTTTTTAATGCAATTAACATGTTAACACGATTAACACAATTAACACACAATAATTCATATATGCAGGAAAAAGTGATGAAATCTTGTGTTACCTTTGACCCACTTCACTGCCAACTTCTTTAGTATTTACTGCTTCTAAGTCGATTTAAAAGTAAAAGTATAAGTCTTTGCACATTTTGAAACAAATTCCATTAGTTACTGATGAAAACAATGAACCAAGTGTAAAAAAGCAAAAACATCTCAGCAGAACATTACAGTTTCTGTTAAGTTCTACAAAGCAGGTGAAATTTACTTTAGTTACACAAGTTTAAATTAGAACAAAAATATACATTTTAATGTAAAACAAGTAAGTTTAGTCGAGTGTCTATATCACCTTCTATCGTGAGTGTTTTTGCTCCCACAAATCAAAAACAACAAATGGGTATTAATTGTGAATAATTAAAATTAATCCACAGTGACCCTGTGATTAATCAGATTAATCATCTGACAGCCCTAATAATTAGTGTCCTGGGTGAACGTAAATAAAGGAAAACTACTTATCAAGGTCGTTCTACTTTATTACACGAGTCACAGTTTTGATGCAGTATGGCTGTCTGTGTAGATGAGAAACATAAAAGACTGTAATGCCTGGCAAAAGGAATGAAAACATTGTAGATTTCACAAAAAAAAAAAAAAACACAAAATTGAGATTATCATGTTGATTAAAAAATGAAAAATGTGTGCAATTCACAGAGCGAACAGATTTGTTCAGATAACGTTAAGGGCAGTTTCTGTCAGATAATTACATCCAATCAAGAAAGCAGCTGTTAAGAAGCAGACAGGTATTTGAAGTGCAGGACACTCCATAGACTTCCAGCTATGCATAAAGCTGTACTTCAGCCACCCCTAACCAGTGCTTATAAGGAGAAATGTTTGCAGTGGGCCCAGAAATACATGAAGACTAATTCTCTGACAGTTTTGTTCTTTGCTGTCAACAGTTTTGTGCAGTAAAATCTAGATTATTATATAACCCAATATACTTCTTGATGACTGCAAACTCTTATTCACCGTCAATGGCACTGACTAGTCGAGGTAAAATGAACAAATAATAATTTGGAACACAGTGTAACAGTAGAAGAAAACGTCTGGAATGGATTATAAGAGCTTACAGTAATGAGAATGACTATTTTTAAAACTGAAAAAATAAACAGAGCTAGCTTCTGCAACCGAGGATCAGTCCGCCAGGACCCCTGCCTTCGGCCGCTACCCATAACACACTGCACCC
>JAQQAE010012576.1:0-13105 GCA_029823295.1 Pseudamia nigra | reverse complement strand
AGGGGGGGGGGTCCACAGAGAGATCAAAGACACCCTCTGCAAAGCTGGAGGGGACAATAACACAGTGGGATTTAAGGCTAAATGGATGGTAGTGTGGAAGTCAAGTAGTAGAAACAAACAGCCGATGATGCAGCGAACACTGCAACAAACTGCTCCATTAATGGATCATTCACTCGTGTCCAGCCCTGACTCAAAAACATACAGGCAGTCGTCCGTTTAATGCTACCACAATTACTCTATAAATCCATATTATAGAAAGAAACTGTTAAGAGAAGAGAGAGAAAACTGAATCTCATGAGAGAAACAGTTTCATCATAAGGTTTGATTGTTTTGGCAACCGCACGCAGGGACACATTCCAAGTTCTTGAGATCTTTCAGACCGACTGGCCTCCATTGTTTAAAGTAATGATGGACTGTCCTTTCTCTTTACTTGATTGGGAGTTTCTTGCTATAATATACATTTGTACAGTAGTTATAGTAGCACTCATAAGGCTACTGACTGTACTCCCCCACGCCTGCCGGTGACTGATGGTGTAAGGAAAAAAAAAAAAAAAAAAAAGAAATGCCAGAAATTAAGTTTTGACTAATCGAACAAACTGTTCCAGATAGCTAGCTTGTGAATCTGATGAGAGAATGCAAAGTTGTCTTCAAAGTTACATGCGTTTACTTTGGACAATAGAAAATATTAAACAGGTTTGTGTGGTTTTTAAAAAAAAACAATTTCATGTGTTCTTTCACAGTTTAGATGTTTGCAGTTAATGTACAATGATAAAAATAATAAAATCATTAAAAATAAAAACACTGAGAGACAATGTGAGTCCAAACTTTTGACTGGTAGCGTATGTTTGTATGTGCCCCATGTCCTACAGTCATGGGTATCAGCTGAAAGCCTACTCTGCTAGTCTGAGAATTTCCAGAAGAAGATAAAGCAGCAGAGCTTAGCCCTCTCTGACCATTTAATAACATTAATAATTAGTAAAGGTTTTTATTATCGACAGCGGAAGAAGCATCAATAGCTAGCTTAAATAATTAAATCCATGCAGTCAGTGGGTTATTAACGATTGGACACTAATGACAAAGGGCTACAGTTTAGCTCACCGGCTCACCACTTTAGCCTCTCTCCTCGTCTCACACACGAGGGATGCAGTGGAGTTCCTCTGCATAGAACTACATTATCCTGCACCGCACTTAATTGCTCTCGTGTTCCACAACCTCTCGTTCTGACCTGCTTCCATCTATCTGTCAAAATAGTGTGTATGATGTTGCCAAGCAGAGGTGGGTAGTACTCAATACATTTACTTCTTTACATGAACTTCTGTAGTTTATTCAAACAAATGTACTTCTGGGGGTAGATGTTTTACAGAATACGTCTTACTCTTACTCAGGTACATTTGGGATGGAAAAAAAAAAACATGTACTTCTACTCAGTTACATTTGGTCAAAGCTCAGTAGTAGGACTAAAAAAAAGGTTGAAATTGTAGAAATTTGTAAAACAAATCAAATTAAAAAAAAATTAAATAGTCAAGTAAAATATCTAATATGAATAAACTAAGCAACAAAATGAGCAAAATTGTACAAAAAATAATGAACAAAATTAACTAGATCAAGTAAATTAACAAGTAAATTAACATAAATAATCAAGACATCGTACAAAACACAAAATAAACACAAAATGAGCAAAAATGATTAAAATAATCAAATAAATAAAAAAAGTGAACACAATAAGAAAAAAAAATATGATCAATATATGAGACTGTAATAAATTACACATTATGAAGTTACCAGCTACAGAATACTGCTTTACTTAAGTACTGATGTTTAGGGGTATTCTACATGAATCACTATAGTTAGAAGATAAGAACACTTTTACTTAAGTAGTAGTTTCTGTTTACTCCACCCACCACCGTTGCCAAATGACCTTTACTACCACATTACGCATTAGTTGTACGATTACTTGTGGGATGACATTGTTATGTTTCTATTATATTTTATGTGTATCTCTTGTCATATCCACACTACTGTTAACATATTTCTTTTACCAATTCATTTTCACTATGTTGAAAAGAGGCAGTGTACATTTGAAAATGTTGCCTTGCCTAAAACCATAACTGTAGTGTTTGTTCTAAGTAGTTAGGTCTGGTAATTAGTCGTATAGTTTTCTTCTTTTTATTTAAGCTGTTCCTTTAAGGGGTCACGAGAGCAAATATTTGCTCCCATCAGGTGGAATTGAACATCTCTATGGTTGTTGTGGTCAAGGTTTTACATTGAATGCCCCTCCTGATACAACCCTTTTCATTGGGACTGGCACGACATAGAAGTACACTGAATTGTGACGCCTAGTGGCTAGAAATTCATTTAAAAAACAACACATTACATTCAAGTGACACCCTTCTAGTCAAACGTGCACGTCACTCGTGGTATGCTTCAACCTGAATAAGTTCCACCTGCTTCTACAAGATGCTTTCTGCTCAGAACTGGGCCAGATTTACGCAGATCACCAATACTCTCTCAACACATTTAGGTCTTCCCACACCCGACCTAAGTGAACTGAATGACAAAGAAATTACACGCATTACAAGATCAATATAGCAGGATTTCACTCACCCACCTATTCTTTTGTCCCTCGGGACTTGGTACAGAGACCTGCTTGAGCTTGTTTGGTCCCTGCAGCCATAGCCATTCTAAACAGCAGACCTTGCCGAGGTGTGAATGTTATGTGTTATGGTATGTGTGCATCCTTGTTAAATGTATCATGTGCCATTTGCTTGTCAAATTAATACTGTGCTATAAAAAGGAATTTCTCCATGGGCACAATAAAGTCTAAGTATAAGATTAAGAGTTATAGGGCAGGTTTAAGCAAAGCATCCCCATGCATTTGATGGAATTTCAGTACCTGAACAGGCGAGGCGTTGCTGTAGCCTCCCATAGTGATTGGCACAGAAAACTGCTCCATAAACACAGGCAATGTGCCCAGTTTGCCAGGGAAAACAAAATCAAATAGAGACCACAACTCCTTCAAATTATTCTGCATTGGAGAGCCAGACAGGATGAACCTATGTGGAGTGCGGAACTAGACAGAAACAAGGATCAATGTTAGACAGACATATAAAATAATGTCATGTTTTATCAATTTCTGTATCACTGAACAAAAATATCAGTAGGTAATCACTTCTTTGAAGATGAAAAACAAGCATTCAAAACTTCATAGAGCTATAGGAGTGTGAAATTAACCTACTGAAAAAAAAACAAAAAGCACAATTACATTTCGGCTTCTGCATAGTTTTCATTTGGAACATATGCATGTTTCTGACAGAATACCTGTTTGCAGGCAGTAGTAACACCAGCATTTGGATTTCTGATCTTATGACCTTCATCCAGTATAACGTAATGCCAGTCGTAATGATGCAGGGTGTCCTGCATATTCCTCACTGCTGAATAAGAGGTTATGAGGATACCATGACATGATGCAATCTCTGGAATCAGCTTTTCCTGTGAGACAGAACAAAAAAAAAAACACAACATACAATTCCTAAACATCGTTGATATTTCAATCATTTTGTTTTTAATGAGTGTCTTAACAGTTTATCTACTTTTACATAATTTGTAAAAACAAGAGGGTGAGGAGAGAGGGAGCTGAGAGCTCATGCTGCATTAACAGACCTCTGGTGCCCTCCAGAGGAAAAGAGACCCTGTGTGTGAAACTCTGCAGCTCAATTATGAATACACTCTTACCTTATTGCTGGTGAAGGAGCCGGTTTCATGTAGAACAGCCACTCTGAAAGGTGGCCACCAGGTGTGAAACTCCTTGACCCACTGGTGCATAACTGTTGCTGGACACACAATAACTGTAGGACCCAGGCCAACATATCTACAGCCAAAAACAATCACAGTTCAGACAGATGAACTCAGGGTTCAGGTAGCTTCAGATCCACAAACTTATTATTTTTATACCAAATTCTAGAGAATAATTTTTTTTTCTTCTATTAAGCAAATAGAAAAAAAAATAGAAAATGTCATTAGAGGCAGGTGACTGACTGGAAACAATAATGCAACCCTCAATGTGCCTGACAAATGAATCAAAGACAGTGCATAGACAGATACTCAGCTTTTCTGTTAAGATTTACAAGAGCTTTGTCAAATACACACACATACACACACACTAATGGGCTGATATGAACCTCTGCCTGGTGGAAGCTATTGATACTGGGCCATAATTGAGTTTGCAAGCAATCAATTTGTGGGCGTCTATAGTAGACAGAGTATTGACCATCAGGGAAGCTCCACCTACTAAATGCAGGACTGTTGTTTGTGCAGTAAAACCTGATTATAACCACCAATGCATCATCTTTTCAGAGGCTGATTTATAGTGAAGCCCCTGCTCCACCTCCAGCTCAGATGCCCAAAATCTCCTTGAGTGTTCCTGAAAGGACCTACTCTGATACTCCTATTCAAACATACACATACACACCCACACACGCCCTGTGTGCCAGTGTATTCTCTGATGTCTGCAGTAAGAAAGTGAAGAGTCTGATAATTGAAACATGTTTAATAATTCAGATGAACACTCTCAAGCAGAAATCCCCCTAATCAAATATTCATACCATACAGACACGCAGTCTCGGCCCATACATTGTGTTTGTGTGTGCACCTGTAGTTGGATCCTCTGGTCCTCAGTTTGCTGTAGCTCAGACCAGCTAGAAAGCTGATGATCTGGATGGTTTTACCCAATCCCATCTCATCTCCCAAGATGCCACCTGCCTGCTGACAGTGGAGTTCCCACATCCACCGCACACCTGTCTGTTGGTACCTAAGACATCAATGGAAAAGTCTAAAATGCTTGTAGTCAACAGAAAATGCAGATTTTGAATGCAAATATGCAGAGAAGGATCTCAAGAAATCAGATGATCCTTCTATTTCTACTACTGTTGTAGTATAAACCACTTGGCATTTTTCAATCACTTTTTTATTGGTATGAATTGAAAAGTTGCCTCAAAACATACAGAATGATTCAACGTAAGAAACAGTAAATTTGTATAAAAGTAACATGTTAATTTCTTCCTGCCAAACTAAAACAAAATGAACCTGCAGGTCCAGGCAGTAAGATATGATGAACACCACAAGTACTCGGAGAGCACAGACCTCTGCCATCGCAGCTCATTTCCCCATATGACATTACTAGGTCCTGTGTCCACAGGGAAGGTCTTAGGTCTGCAAAGGTTCACACTTTGAAATACTACTATATTTAGTTACAACAGTGGTGTAAGATATGTTCAGGCGAGAAAATGGTGGATTAAAAGTAAAATCTGCAGTTGATTTGTCAAGATGAAGCATATGTAGAGATTTGATCTGATGATTTTGGACATGCACGGAGACAGTGTCTGCATAACTGAGGTAAATATGTGTGTGGGGGGATATTAATGACATCCCAACACACGCTGCGTTTTTAAGTTCATTGTTTCCTTTCTTTCTGTCCTGTTTCCTTTCTTTCCATCCTTTTGGACGTGCATCTGTGGTTGTATCACGGCGACACTTAAAAATGTCCTTTTCTCACAGTAATGTTTCAAACTGTAACAGTTCTTCATAAAATCATGGAAATCCTTCAGTGTTAGATCTTAAACCAAGCTGTCAGTCAGTTTCTTCTCCATCATGGTACAGAGAACTTTAGTGTTATGTCCTGCCCCTTCCCTCTTTTAATTGGCTGTTGAGTGAGCAGTGAAGACTGAGCACTGAAATGCCAGCACACAGAGACTTTGATCGGTTAGCGCAAAAAAAAAAACAAAAAAATCGCTGTGCACTGAGATGATTTGGATCACCATCAAAACGAAATCATGTGTTCCTTGTACCATTTCACATCTTTCGTAATAATTTCATCAAAATCTGTTCAGAATTTTTTGAGTTATTTTGCAGTCAAACAAACAAACACCTGCAAAAACATCACCTCCTTGGCAGAGAAAATTATAAATCATTTTTGGCAGACAGACTTGTTGTAAGATAACAAACCAGTGGTTGATACTGACTTTGGCATGTGGACAGGAGAGTCACTGAAGGTTTCATAAAATCTACGAATGTACTGTAACTTACAAACTGTGACTATCCTGCCACACCACGGAGATGAACTGACTCAATTACAAATAAATTCAAAAATTTTATGTATACAAAAAATACTCTTCCATTGTTGTTTCTAAATTTTAAACCAAACCTCACCAAAAACCAAAATAACGTTTGCTGGTGGCCTTAGGTAGAAGGCAACCAAAAACAGAGGTGCATTGTCTTATCTCTGGTTGAGCAGATCAGTGGAATTGGGTACAAAGGCCTTTGTAAGAAGTGGCAGTGACGAAAAGCAAGATAGTACAGAGTGCACACAAACACTAATTGTTTTATAGCCGTTGGCCATTTGATAACACTTTATCAAAAGGAAATATAGCTTGATATAAACATTCAAACTGTCACAGCCTGAACTCACTTGTAAAGTTTTTTCCAGAGGAAACCAGGCACTTTGAATCCCTCGTCAAATTCTGCATCACTGTCATCTGTGAGCTCCTCGCCTCTTTGTCTCGTCTCCTCTCTTTCTTGCAGACGCCTTCGCCTCCATCTCCTGGGAAGGGAATGAGTACATAGTTATGAGGATATCACAAAAAGAAGGTGAAGAGCATTTCTCTGTCTTGTTAAGTTCTTGATGGATTCAACATTTGTCAGCGATGGCAACTCACTGAAGCAAAAGTCAAAGAACAGATCTGCAGTCATCAATGTCAAATCTGTGTTGCCAAATCTATCAACTATAAAACAGAATGTGAAATTCAAATTGTGTGTCCAAAAAGTCTTCTGGACATTTTTTCTTGGCCAGCACTGTGGATTAGAAAGAGGTTTCATGTAGGCTATGATTCAAGTTTTGCTTCTATGCAGTAATTCTGTCATAAACACTCAATGCTGAGAAAGGTCCACCCTGAAACAGGATGAGCAGACAGAAAGAACAGATTTTCCCCTCTTCCACTCAACAGCTTATTTAAAGACTTGCCTACACAGGTGTAAGGATGGCAAATGTTTTGAGCTGTAAGTATTTCCCTTGAGTTGTGAGCATCTACAGCAAAAAGGGAAATGTAAAGGAGAACTGTTTTAATAGTGCAGGAAAGAGGGCAGTTAGAGGCACAGTCGTCGCGTAGCAAATGATGATTGATACAGACAATTAGTAGTGCGAGTTCCCCAGAAAGGTGTGAGGTGTAGAGGATAAGAATCCATCTTCATTTGGGCCTGGTCCTGTCACCCTGCCACGAAACTGGTCCTTTAGCTGGGCCTGGGAGACCACACTCTCTAATTAAGTCAAGACTAAGCATTGGTTCAGTTAATTACACTTTTCTGTCCCCTCTACACCTCCACCCCCCCACACCCAACTACAAATACTGCCCGCTCTAATAATATCATTCCTCATATAAGCTAGCCTCACCATCCATGCCGTGTCTGTGCTGTTGAATTGACATTCAATCACTGTAGTGTAGAAAAAGGACACATGCCAACACAATTTATTTGGCAGCTATAAATATGAAATCTCATTAGGGCTGCTCTTCCATTAATTTGAGCATTAGAGTGAGTGAGTGTATAAAACCATGTGCAGGAGGATAATTAGGGCGGTGTGAGAGCAGAGAGAAGAAGAGTAGGGAGTGAATTTGCTTAGTCAAGAAACAGCTGCCAATCTCATCTGGGATTAACTCTCCCTCTGCACCATGGAGCCAGCAGAAACCAACTGCATTCTTCTAAACTAAACAATAGCATATTTCCACCCCTGCTATTACAAATGTGGTGCAGCGTTAAAGGCCCAGTTAGGGGTTTGGTGAGCCTGACTGTTATAGACGTAAAGAGGAATAACTTTTCACACCTTGGCATCTGAAGGCTCCACGTATGAATATTATCCATCACCATGCAACTTAAAATACTTTCTTCTCGTACCTTATTCTCTGTCTGTAGTACTCCACATCTCCATCGTCTTTGATTTTTTTGGCTTTGCCCTTCTCATCGTCCTCTTCATCTGAACTCTCAGGATAATATTCTTCCTCACTGTCTTCTTTCTTCACCTTCTTTCTCCCTCTCCCACCAATCTTTTTTTCCCTGTATGGTTTTAACTCATACTCTTCATTGTCATCATGCTCTGCAAAGCCCTCTTCGATAGCTTCTCTTTCCTCTTGGTCAGGATCTATTCCCTCATCACTGGGCAGGTACTCCGAGCCTTCACTGTCCGTCTGTCCTTCCTCAGTATAATGTTTCCTCCGGCGCTTGGGGGGCTGGGGTTCAGTCTTGGGACGAGCTTTAGGATGAGCTTTCAGAGCAGTTATCTGGAGCTTTCGCATGCGCTTTTGTAATTTTTTATCTTTGATTTTGGTCTTTTTTCCCTTGAATTTACCGTCAGGACTAAAGTTTGAGTTCTTCCTCTTTAGAAGTGGGACTTTCTTCCTCTCAGAAGCAAGTTTGGCCTGATCAGCCAAGTACTGGTCAAATGCTGAATTCTCTGCAAGCATCACTTTTCGAGGCTCTTTCTTTTCCTCCTTCTGAGGGATTCGTGTTCCAAATGGAGTCATGTGACCTTTGCGGATAAGCTCCTCCCATTCTGTCTCCTGAGCTGGCATAAGCATGCTGCCAAACGTGGATGGTCCAGGTTCTGGTGTAGGACACACAATATGCAGGATTACATACTGTCCACTATCAGTTCTTTAAACATACTGTGTAATTCAGTTCACCATTGAGAAATTTGTAAGAAGTCACCAGGCATGGAAGAATACTAACCATAGATGGGAACTATGCATGTTTACAAAGTTGTAAACATAAACCCAATGCAAATGTTACGTTAAAAAAGTTAACTAAGCTTCAGCAGCAAAGGCAAGGACACAAAGCATGTGTTTTAACAAAGAAACAATGTTTCTGTACAAGAAATCTCAGGTTACCAGTAAGTATGCCACCAAATCAACCTCTGTTTGTTTAAGATGAGAATAACAGACATTATTGCTTTAAGGTCATAATTTATCTGACGTCAGCTTGGAAGGTTTTGCTGTTTATGTAAACTGTGGTTATACTGGATCAACAGGAGCAGTTAGATCTCAAAATGTGTTGAAAGTACTAAACAACATTGGGAGAAAATGTATTTTTCAACTGAAAACAAAACACTTCAATGTTAAATGAAATCCAGCTGTGACAATGACAACACTAGAGGTGCATTCAATAGGAGAAAAACCTAGACACTGTTTTTGTTTCAACATTTTTATGGCTTCTATGGGGTAGACGAACCTGAGGATTTCATTTAATATTATAAACATACAGTGCATATCATGTATTATCTAGAGCCGAATGTTCTCCTTTAACCTTTATGTTCAGTTTTGTTTGACAAATTCTTATAACAGCAAAGCTGCAGCAAGAACCAGTAACTTCCACGATGCTGTGCTGAATATGGCCTTTGGCTATAAGTGTAAGACTTCATGCAACTTAATGCTGATTTGTCCACTTAATGACTGAACTGTGGAAAATATCTACTTCAAAAACCATGTAAAGAAAATCTAATAATTTACATCTACACCTTTCTCACCTTCTTCCTCATCATCCTCTGCCAAAAACTCAGCTTCAACTCTCACTGAGTCATCTCCTCCCAAAATGGCCTGAAGTCTCTTCTGTTTGGCTCGGACTTTCTTCAGTTGTTTCTCCTGTGACCATGAGATGTTTTACCCATTCTTAAAAGGACTATGGCTATATTTTTCACATAAGATGGAGTGAACGATATCACGTAATCATGTAAAGTATTTTACCTTATTTTCTCTCTGACGTTTGACAGATTCAATCTTCCTACTGATGTCTTTGCTGGAGGCAGCATAGGGGGAAAGCTGCTCAATAATCTTGTTGATATGCTTCAGAGAGGCTGTGACTGACCTGCAAAAATGTGCAACAGTGTCAGACTTATCAGACTCATTAAGATTTAAATTCATTAAAGCCCAAAACAGTACAACCTACAGCAAGGCACATATTAAACAACTATGTACATGAATTTTCGTATAAGTAATTTGGCTTACGAATTAACTTTACAGTAACAAAAAAGGTATGTCTTATAAGCTTGATATTCCAATGAGAGGACAAAAGGACATAAAAAATGAATATAAGATCTATTTGTCCATTTAGCTGTTATACTGATGACATTGATGTCAGCTTAGACCACTGTAAAAACAGACTGAAAAAAAAAAAAAACCTGACATAAAAAAAATAAGCAAAAGATAAAAGCGCAAGCAAATAAACCCAAATCACCTCAGACACTACTTTTGCTGATATTTTTATCTGTTACCTGAGATCATCCAACACAGACTGGTACTCCTTCTCAGCCTCAGCTTTTGCAGCAACCTGGCTGGCTTCGAAGATGGCCTCATCCACCTGCTGCAGGACACCTTGCTCCAGGACATCCTGATCATACACAGCCACACCAAGCCCTTGCAGCTCATCTGCTCCAGAACTAGCAAAGGCTACCTGGATACGCTGTCGGTCGATTTGCAGCAAGGCACCAGACTTCTTACCACCTAGATATCACAGAAAACAACACCTATTAACTTGAAATGGTTGGAAACCAGACATATTGGAAGTTGTGGTGGAGATGAGGACTCTCAATAAAGTCAAAGCAATTCTCATGCCTCTATTACACTGTACAACTTATATGCCTCAGTCTAGTTTTAACACACTCAGGTCATTTACGTATTATTACCACTTTATCCATTATTACAAAAGTTTTGTTGATAATACATTTCAATAATTCTATGAGGTAAAGCATCCAATCTGACACTGTACACTTATTTTTCACAAAATCCTTTCCAGCCAGTTACTTATTTACTATATCATTTTGTTCTTATTTATTTATTGGTATATTGTACACATCACTATTAAGGGATTAAGGTTACACTTCACCAGCCTTGCTACACTTGTATTTTTCTAATTAGTTTTTTAACAATTTACATTTGTTGTACCTGGTGTACAATACTGCTGAAATGAGTCGAATTCCCAGTTCATAATGAATTATTACATCAGACTCTGAAATCCCCTCAAGAGATTACATTTCTTGGAGATAAATCTAAAAACCCACTGATCTCGACAAAATAAACACATCTTGGGGAGGCACAACTCACCACTTGTCCCCTCCGCTGGTCCTGAGATGGCAGGGTAAGTTGCAGCAGCTTCCGAACCCTGGTTGTTCTCATGGAAAGAGCAGGAGGCTGTGCCTCCTGCAGCCCCGTCCTCCTCCGTCCCTCCTGGTGTGAGAGCAGCACTGGCTGGGCTGGACAGGGAAGAGGGTGCCTGGTCCTCGGTCCCATCTACTGGCATCTTGATGAAGCTGCAGAGGCTGGAAGTCAAATATTAAACCGTCGATGTGGATGTCTGAGTGTCCTGCCATGAAGATACTAAAAACAGAAAACAATATGTTTAGCCATATGTACCTGTCCTGCCATGAAAATACTAAAAAGATAAAAATAAGTTAAGTAACATTAACACTGCGAGCTTAGACGGGAGAACTTATAATTTACCTGTACAACACCGTTGAATGTTAGCTTGTAGCTAGGTTACTTTATGAATGACCAATAGGAGAGTAATAAGCTATTCGGGGCATAAATATATAGTGAACAGAAGCAATAAACATCGAAAAGTTGAAGTAACCATTCGTAATATGTACCGGAAGACACCGGGTAGTACCCAGTTAACGGCAGCTGTCACGTTAGTGTGAGTTTAAACGTTACATCCGTCTCTCAGCTGTCCATTGTTTACGTGGCTAGCCTGCTAAGCTAGCACTGAGCCGAGCATCAGCTGTCGAGTCACACACGAGCCGCCAGTGTCGTGATATTTATTAAACAAAGAATGATAAAAACAGCAGCCGGAGACAACATTAGTGAAGCGGTCTGGATAAAGATAAATAGATGGAAACAAATCTAGACACGATAGTGACAGAAGTTACTTACAAAACGGCCAGTTATACAACATCACTGCCTGGTTGGTTACAGACAGTATTTCTTGACAACCTTCCTGTTTTCCGGTGCTGGTGTTTTGTGTCTGTTCAATGGGTGATGTGTGGGACAGCGCCTCCTGGTGGTTCATTGCAACATAGGTAGTTTGACCAGTAGATGGTGCCACGATACCAGTTGTTTCTAGGGAGGAGCACCAGAGGAGGAGCTGGGACCCAATTCAACGAAAATAGATACTTGTATTTTATCTGCATATTTACATCTTCTGTTATTTTTTATCCAACAAAAGCAAAGTGCAGAGACTCTAGTTTTTGTTCATTTTTCTGTTCATTTGTCTCCCATTATTAATTTTACTTTTATTTTTGTTTTTGTTTATCTTGATTTGTTTCTTGATTTTGATTAATTTTGAATATTCTGCTCATTTCTAATTCATTTTTTTTCTGCAATTAGTTACTTGTGTTGATCATCCCTTTCATTTTTGTTTTTTATTTTGGTCACTTTTATTTATTTATTTTTAATATTTAGTTTATTTTTGTTTATTTCATAGTTTTTTATTCATTTTCTTCTTTATTTGATTATTTTATGGGGTTAATTTCTTGATTATTTCTATCACTTCCAATCATATGTTTTTTGATCATTCTGTTTTATTTTTGTTAATTGGCTTGACTACTGCGTCCATTTTTGCTCATTTCCTTTATTTTCCTTATTAAATTTATGCTAATTTTTGTTCCTTTGGATTCACTGTCAAAATTATTTCCTTGATTTTTTAATTTTTTCTTCATTTTCTTAATTTTTTTCTTCATTTCTTATTTTTGTCTCCCTTTCATACACTTTTCATGACTATTGTGTAGATTTTTGTTAATTTTTGTCTGTAAATGCCCTTTTGTGTGAATTTTCCTGGATTGGCCTTTAATTTTTTTTCTTTTTTAACTTTTTGTTAATTTTTGCTGATTTTCTTAATTTTTTTAATTCATTGCCCATTTTTTATCTTGATTATTTGCTTAATTTTATCGAGTTTTGTTAAGTTTGATTTTTTTTTAACATTTTCTAGATTTTTTTTCATTATTTTCTTTCATTTTGCCTAATTTTTGATAATTTTCTTGACCACTGTTCATTTTTTGTTAATTTTTTCTACTAAT
>JAQQAE010012575.1:0-13105 GCA_029823295.1 Pseudamia nigra | reverse complement strand
GATCTTTGAGTCCATCTCATGAAAAATGGGATCAAAAACAAAAGTGTTGCGTTTATATTTTTGTTGAGTGTATATTTGACCATCTACTGAAAGGTCATTTTCTATCTCCATCTTTTTCTTACTTTTTGGATATTTGTCACACTTAAACATCTCAGATCATCAAACAAATTTCAATAATAAATGCAAGAAAACATAATTTAATACAACTCGTTTATTTCAAGGATCCAATGAGTTTTCCTGAGAGGGAACTGCTTCACTCTTATATATTTTTGTGCCTGCAGGTTGCTTTGGTTGCCATTAATGTTCTGGGGGATGCTGTGGATGGAAGTACTTTTAACACAGTTGTAAGTGACTGCATCTGTCTGTCTGTCTGTCTGTCCTGGGGGGATATTTCAGAAAGCGGGTTATGTGAAAACTCTGAGTGTTAACACTGAGATGAGGGAAGGTCGGGGTTTTCCATTCCAGAAAGAGAGCTAAATCAAACCCAGAGTCTGTCTCTGTGGTAACGTACTGTGTGAACATCACCTGTTCACTGGCAGGTTTTCTGAGTTTGTACCTGTCTCCTCCCACCTGGAGCACACTGTTAGACGTAGGTTCTTTGTACCAATGCAATCCCATAGATTTATAAGCACAATTAATGCATAATGCTTTACGTCGGGAGTTGACTGTCACACTGTTCTTCTGACTGATTTGATCTTTTTTATCTATGAGCAAAATAAATTTCCCTACAATAAATGGGTAAATAAGGTAATAAAGTAACGGGTTGATAAAGTTCTTAAAATTCATTATGTTAAAACAGAATTTGCTGGGATTTTAAATTACTAAATGATTAAACAGACACTGAATATTTACTTTATATATTAGCCAGTGTCAAATAGGAATAAACAACATACAATCACTGCCTATAATAATATGTCTTACCTTTCCGAATGATGTTTTGATACTTCGTCTTCAGCTTTCTACATGTGCATTTGTCCCCGGTGGATCACATCTAAATAAAACTCAGATTTTATTTTTTGCACCGCTTTTATTCAATCCATCAATATTTTAATCCACATGCTGCAGTCTAATAAATTTCAAAATTATGCTTCCCTCTCCTTAGCAGCGTTGCCTTTTGTACAGTATACTTCTTCATATTTACCATACGGCAGTATATGGCATGTTTTTTGTCCACAGTTTCCATGGTGAATCCAGGTATCAGGGCTTCACTGATGATGGTGTTTTTACTGTGGTTCATGCATGTGCCTAACTCTGGGTAAATGTACTCAAAAGTTGATTGAACTAACACAGAGCAGCCGTTCTGGAAGTGGATACTCACCTCACAGTCAGTCCATCCAGAGTTTACCATTAGACTCAGAGGTTGGTGGAACCTGGTTTTTGGAACTTCCTCTGCATAGCTCCCTGTGTATTCCTTTGTGTTACTCATTTATTGACCAGCAGGGGGTGCACTTATACTGTGAATGTGAAAGGACATTTCATTTTGTTTTTCAAGTGATAGTTTCTCTCTTCTCTTCTTTGTTTTTTTTTTTTTATTTGACTACTTCACAGGATAAAATGTCAGGTGGACCATGCCTACTAGGACTAGTTGCATTTCAAAATACAGCTTCAACTGTTGAAAGAAATGAGCATACAAATGCCAATTCCAGTGAAGTTGGGACATTGTGTAAAATATAAATAAAAACAGAATATAATGATTTTCAAATCATCCATCCATCCATCCATTTTCTACCCCTTAATCCTCGTGATTTTCGATTTTCAAATCATTATTAATTTAATTAACATACATTCAATTAAATACACCACAAGCACAAGATATTTTGTGTTCAAACTAGCAAACTTTTGTTTGCAATTTGATGTCTGCAACATGTTCCAGAAGAGCTGGGACAGGAGTAACAAAAGACAGTGAAAGTTAAGGAATGCTCAAAAAACACCTGTTTGGACAGGTGAACAGGTTAATTGGCAATAGGTGAGTGTCATGATTGGGTATAAAAAGGGCGTCCCTGAAAGGCTGTCGTTGACAAGCAAGAATGGGGTGAGGGTTGCCACTTCATGAACAACTAGTGCAACAGTTTAAGAACAATGTTTCTCAATGTACAATGACAAGGAATGTATGGGTTTTATTATCTACTGTACATCCTTAATATCATCAAAAGATTCAGAGAAATTTCTGCAAATAAGCAGCAAGGACGAAAACCAACACTGAATGCTTGTGACCTTAAATCCCTGAGCTGGCACTTCATTAAGGCTGGTGTACGCTGTGCGTTTTGATGCCTCCACATAATTGTGCCATAGTGCACTGTGCGAGTGATCAGATCCTTCTTTTTCAATCAATATTGGTCAGAAATATTTTGTCTTTTCCACCTCTGTGGGTTCCACTGTCTCTTTTCTCTCGTTTTCGGAATGGCACCTGGCGCATCTGCTCTCTCGCTCTTGCTCTCTCTCTCCCTCCAGGCGCACCGACATAGAGAACATCAGCACATTTATATGCCTGTACCTCTCCATTTGCATGGAAGTGTTTTATTTAAAGGATATTAGCACATGGGCTCAGGAACAGTTCAGAAATCCATTGTGAGTAACACACTTCATCTCTACATCTACAAGGAGAAGTTAAAACTCTACCATGCAAAGTGAAAGACACACAGTGGTACCCGGATAACGAACGCCTCGGACAACGAAAAATTTGGATACCGAAGAAAAAATCGGCATGAAATTTGAACCACATAACAAAAAAAAAAATCGCTCAACGAAAGAAGACGTGTCTATGCCCGGGTCACATATGCATCACTTCCGGGTCTCGACGAGGAGGACCCGGAAGTCAGAGCGCGATCACCCGGAAGTGAGAGCTAATCATAAGCTAACTCCTCTCCAGATCTGGCTACGTTGTTAGCCGTAGCCGTAGGTCGGGCAGCGCCGTTAGCAGCCATTAACTGCTGCTACTACAGGCAGCTAATGGCTAATGGCTGTTAGCCATTAGCTAACAGTCGACATGGCCCGGGCAGCACCGGGTCAACACAGCTATCAGCCGTTAGCCATTAGCCGCCTGTGTTAGCAGCAGCTAATGGCTGCTAACACAGGCGTTAGCCACATTGCAGCGCCATCGCACTGTGACGGGGCGGCCCGGGCCAATGTACCGACACGGGCGCCGTGTCCTTTTCAAATAATAATAATGAACAAATGTACATGTATGGGTGTGTAATACATACGTCACATTGGAGTTTGTCGTGGGTCCAGAATAGATTAATTTATTTTTACATGTATTCCTATGGAAAAGTCGCTTTGGATAAGGAATTATTCTGACACAGAGCGTGATGCCGGAACGGATTAAATTCGTTGTCCAGGACACCACTGTATATTAACAACACCCAGAAACACCACTAGTTTCTCTGGGCCCTCAAAAGCAGCATCTGTGATGGTGTGGGGGTGTGTTAGTGCCCCCCATGGGTGACTTGTACATCTTTGAAGTCACCATTAATGCTAAAAGGCACATACAGGTTTTGGAGCAACATATGCTGCATCCAAGCAACGTCTTTTTCAGAGACGTCCCTGATTATTTCAGCAGGACAATGACAAGACACATTCTGCACGTGTTATAACAGCATGGCTTCATAGTAAAAGAGTGGGGGTACTAGACTGGCCCCCCTGCAGTCCACACCTGTCTCCTATTGAAAATGTGTGATGCATTATGAAGCACAAAATACAACACTGGAGACCCCAGACTGTTGAGCAACTGAAGGTCTTTATCAAGTAAGAATGGGATAGAATTCCACAAAAAAAAAGAAACATCAACAATTTGCTTTTTGAGTGTTGTTAAAATGAACACAGTGGTAAACATGAGCCTGTCCCAGCTCTTCTGGCATGTGTTGCAGGCATCAAATTCAAAATGAGAAAATATTCATTAAAAAAAAGTTTGAACATTAAATATGTTGTATTTGTAGTGTATTCAATTGAATGGAGGTTAAAAGGGATCTGCAAAACTTTATATTCTGTTTTTATTTCAGATTTTACACAATGTCCCAACTTCACTGGAATTGGGCTTTGTACATAGCCTACCTGGAAAATGTCAATTTAAAGATAGTACTGCAATATCCAAGTGTATGTTGACTTGTGTTGAGACATACATCTGTGGTTAAATATTCAAGTTCTACTGTATTTTCATCTTTCATTTGGGAGCGCACAGCAAGTATTTCTTCTGGCTTCTCTAAGGGGCTGAAAATTCTGACCTGATATTCTTCACCATAGCTCTGCATGTGTCAGCGCTTGGCAAAGTTTTGCTTTAAATCCCAAGACCCCCAAAATCTATCAGTGACAATGGAATCCTATGTCCTGTTGATTAATGGTGTCATTTTGATGATAGCTGGAGAACAGGCAGTGATCGGCTTATGGCACTGTGCTTCTGTTGTCTCCTTTAACTGAGACTTTGAATTCTGTTACACAGTCTAGTATGTAAATATACAACCCTTTACCTATATATTTATTTGATCAACAATGTTTTTGAAAATGTCATTTTGACAGAGATATAATTAGAACGAGCTGATATGCTCCTCAGCTTAACTGACAGATGAATCTTCCTAATGGATCCATCCATTCATCATCTTCCGCTTATCCCAGTTGGGGTTGGGGGGCAGCAGCCAAATCAGAAAAGCCCAGACTTCCTTCTCCCCAGCCACCTCCTCCAGTTCCTCTGGGGGGACCTCCAGGCATTCCCAGGCCAGCCAAGAGACATTGTCCCTCCAGCATGTCCTGGAGCTAGGTTTGGCAACCAGGGATTGGACCACCCAGGCCCCCCACGTAGCACGTAGTACAACATTTCACTTCTGTGTTTGTTGTTATGAATTGCTGTGAATTTGAGTCAGGTCTCTTCCACCCTTGGAGAGGCTGTCACAAGGAAAAATCAGACCAAAACAATAGCAATAAAAACTGGAGTTACAAGGAAGGGCCTGTGGAGCTAAATCCATCAGCACGCACTGGTAGGAGTGATGACTGATGGAATTATTAATGGATTAGTCTATACCGTATATTGATCATTGCCTTTAAGCAAACAGACAAAAATATTCACATTTATTTGTGGCAATTAATCATCAACTCAAATGTCATTGTTGTCAGAGGGATGCTATCAGCCAGAGAAGGCCATTTCCATCTATCAGCTTCTAAAACCAGCTCAAGGTGTACCTTATTGTATGGACATGCAGTGTTTTAAATGTGATGAAGACCAAGCAAATTGGATGGAAACATGTATAAACTTTTTTTTATCTCTGACATTTTACCCATTCCAATTTGTATTTTTATTTATATCCACACAATAAGTTCTTGTAGGTCAGCAGTTAGAAACTATTCCTTTATATAAAGAGCCTTTATTTGCCAAATAAGAAAAGTCTGATTGTATCATGATTGTAATTTCAGTATTGGCTTGTGCATGTGCAGAATGTTTGGTGGTGGGTCCTGTGTAAAAGTACAAGAAAAAGAAAATCAGTTTGGTTTTGTATCAAGTTGTGTCTTTGACTTGACCTTCCCAAATGAGTAATATGTTTATTTTCCTGGACAACCAAACAAGTCAACCCAAACTGCAATCACATTTGTTTTCACTAAATTTTGCAGTCATCGTCTGGAGCCACAGAAAACACTTGAAACTTTTAAATGCAGGCCCCAGTTACAGAAATATGCACACATGATATGCTGTGATTATACATGTTGCATGATGTACTGTATTGTCACATATTGCATTTGTTTGTATTGTGTAGTACCATTTTGTATCTATGACACTATGTCGAGAAAAGTGTGAAAATAGGTGTCCATTTTCTGGTGCTTTTTAAAATGTTGACACTTTGTGACATAAACCCACACACACCATTACAAAACTCCAGGAAGGTTCCAGAGAAAAATATAACTGAAACAAATACAGTATTTACCATGTTGGTCTTGTGAATGTAAGTGGGATTTGCTTCCACAAATGATCTGCGGGACGCTCTGACTGATAAAAAAATTGTCAACATAATGTTCAGACCCGAACAGATAAAAATAAGACTTAAAAAAAGAGAAAATAGAAAATCCGGGCAGAGGGGAAGGTCTGTGCATCCTAACACACTGACAGAGGGACATAAGTGATGATTAATGAATGAACCCCTTTGTTTATTTGGGTGATTTTTATTTTTTTTTTTTAAGGAAGAAATGTTACATAAATTATCATACAGCAGGGTTTCCCCCAGAAAATTTGTTTAGCCCTTTGGCGGGGGGGTCCAATGGCCAGCTGTGTTTTTTGTGAATTAAGAGGACGCTAAAATGTTTTTAAGAGTCAGTTGTAAAAATTGCAATCCTATACTTGGAAATTTGTTTGAATTATTTATCATATAACCTACATGCCAAGTTATAGCATTGATATCTAGCTTTTTTATTTTTCTATTTAGCCATTATTTTTATTTAGCAGAAAAAGTGATCCTATGCCCCTACTTATATGATGGAATCTTGATTTGTTTGGGAAAAAGCTGTCAGTCTTTCTGCCTTTTCCTGTCATTATTTCCTTCAGAAGAATTCCGATAATGATAACAGTACACACCCATAAAAAGGTTGTTCATCTGACGCTAGACATAATATGAAATGTTGAATAATCACTAATAAATAGCACTAGGTTACTAAACCATTTTATAACTGCTTTATTTATTCTTTATTTGAAGCTTTTTGCCGATAGTTTAAATTATGTCTTTACTTTTCCCTCATCTAACCTTAGAACTGACTTTACCTGGGTCATAGTGGTGATTACTGCTCTGAGTCTGAAACAGGAAAAGCAATTGGCTTGATGATTAATCTATCACTGTCGCACCAGGGCCAATCAGGTATCATGTAGGAGGGGCTTCAGGCACATCAGACAGGCTTATAATACACAGGGAGAAACCCTGTCTAGCATGATATCTTAATGAATAGCATTGTGTTTCAGAAAATCATGCTGAATGGTGCTGCACTATAATGAAAGTGGAATTGTATATTATCATGTTGGGATGTCATTTGGAGTGATTCATATGCATCTTTGTGTACTGGAGGCTGTGCATCTCAATAATGTATGTACACATTCCAAGTATGAATATTGCCTGTTTAATACTAGTTGTACTTTAATACTAGTCTTTGCTGTTTGTAATTGCAACATTACCCAACATCCATATCATGCCCAACTAATAGACACAAAGCCACGAAGAATATTCAAATCCCTTACAGACAGCAGGACATGACACGTTAGCTGGAAACATTGTAAAATCGCTTTGGTTATTATTATTTTTTTATTTTTTGTTAATTTATTCATTGTGCTGATTTTCTTCAAATTTGTCCATTTCCTTTGTATGTTTTTGTTAAATTTTTTGATTATTTAGTTTATCATTATTTTTTGTCTGTTATTTTGCTCATTTGTTTTGTTTATTTTATTATTGGTATTATTTTGTTCCTTTTGATTTTTTTTGTTCATTTTCATTCAGTTGATTTATTATTTGGTCATTTTTGTGAATTTTTTTGTTCATTTACCTGATTATTTTGCTTAAGTTTGTCTTAATCTGATATTTTTTCACAATTTATCATTTAATTCAGTAATTGTTATTGAGTATGTAGTTTTGTTTTTTTTTACTTTGTTCTGTTTATTTGGTGCTGATTTTACTAATTTTATTTTATATTTATGTGTTAATCCAGCAGTTGATAAAGCCTCAGGAGCCACTGGGGAGAGGCTAAAGAACCACATGTGGCTCTGGAGCTGCTGGTTACAAACCCCCGGTCTAAGTCCTGATGTAAGATCAAGTCTGGGATATTTAAGGAATCACACTGCATGAAACTAAAATGTCCATTTTTAGCTACATTTACTCTGATTCATCAATTCAGAGGTGCTATGTAAACACACGTGTCCTGAATGCTCTGTGTGTCCATATACGTGTGAGGAATGTAGTAATGAGACACAAAGGGAGGATAGTATGTAATCACACAGGAGGCCTTTAGTTAGCAGCTGTAATCAGATATTGCTGGAGACGGACGACTCCTGGAGGTGCAAGAGTACCTTAAAACACACACACAAACACAACCAGAGAGAGAGAGAGAGACTCAGACACACTCTCACACAGATTCCATGGAACAGGCTTTGCATTGTTGCTTTGCTAATCCGACTCTGAGCACCTTCACCACTGCGGTGATCCTGCTCAGAGGGTCGGTTAGATCTGGTTCTCTTATATCTGTTCTGTGGGTGGGAGTGGGGTTTATCCTGTGGAGAGACAGTCCAGGCTTGAAGGGTCTGACCTGCCTGTATGGAGACAGGAGGAACAACTGTACAAGTACAGTATGTGCCACTTTTAAAGGGTTGTTTACCCATGTATTGAAAAAAGAAAAATAAAACCTGTGCTCCATGATGCTGGTAGTAGCAATAGGTAGGTCACTGCCATTCAGGATGAAAAACAGCAAAAGATTCCTGATAAGAGAAAACATCTGCAGATATGGTGCGGAACAAGATTGCCATGGTGTTAAGCCAGCTGATGGAATGACCTCCATTTGAGCATGTACAGTAAGGTTTCCGATGAGGGATTTTAGAGCCAGCGGTCGAACAGTAGTGGATTTTTCAAAACAAATGTGGTCACTGTGTGAAAAATACTTTGAGTCCTACCCAAAGGAATTTTGAAAATGTGTCGGTATGTGTGCCTGAAATAAACCGTATTAGAAAGCACCTAATGGCTAAACGGCAAAGTCAAAGTAACTGATTAATAATCTGGACCTGAACATCCAACTAACTGTATCAAATGTAAGTGGGAGGTTTTTTTTTGTCCTCTAGAGCAATTGTTGTCTCTCCAGCTCAATAATTAATTTAGAAGTCTGATATTAGCTATTGTGCACTATTGGTACCAATATGGTAGTTTGTAAAATGTCCTTTTGATTTTAATTAAAGAAACGCATTGGTAGGCCTGTTAGTTGGTGAATTAATTCATTAATTTTAGTTATCAACAGCTTTAGTTATCAACAGCTGTTCTCTTAGTGAAGTAATGTCTGGATCATTCTTTTTACTTATTAGACATGACTCAGCTCCTACAAACAACAGAACTAGTCTAGGAATACCTTCAGGTCATCAGCAGTAGAAACTGAACTCCAATAAATAACTCAGTGCCACTGTCCTCATTGATATTTTAAGTCTATAAATTACATCCAGCTTCAAAAAAACCTCATGAATTTTTATTCATGCCTTGGATACCATGACCTGGATGACTGAGAATCTTCAGACATGATAAACCATCTGCATCTGATTTGCATTGGTGTACTGTAAACTTGCAGGTTTTAAGAACACTGCAATTTACAGCTTCTCTTGTCTGACATGGATGTGATGCAGCCTGTATCACCTCCTTCTGGTGTCACCTGTTTGCTTTATTTTGCTCCACACCAACTCATAAAATAGTACAGCACTGATGTTTTTTGCTTTGTGTTGCTGTCTTGACAATTATATGGTGAACACAACATGGTTAATATTTCTGCTCCACACACTTCCCTGTGTTTTGTTGTGTTAGAATACAGTTACATCTGGCCAGGTTACCTCTGTATAATTGGGCACACTACAGTACAGTATATGTTTGTTTCCAGGTATCTCTAGACAAAGCTCCACTCTTGACTAATTCTGGGGCAATGGAGCTTTGTTTCAGTATGAGGTTTGTCCATCTTTTAAAATTCAATAAGTACTCATGAAGAACAGCATGGTTGCTGGTTCAGAAATTATGTCCTGTTGTTTTAATGATTGGTTGCTTGACATTTCAGGTCAGAGCAGTAAACTTTGTAGAAAACAAATGTCCTTTTATGATCTTACCATATACAGTGGAGGCTGATTAACGAGTGGACTGAAGTGTTTCCATGTGTGCATGCGCCAATTTTTATTGTCATCATTGCATTTTATTGCAATCTTCCTGAGCTCAAATCAAAAGTATATATTCATGTGTGTGTGTCTGTGTGTGTGTGTGTGTGTGTGTCTGTGTGATTTGTCCATCTGTTTACCCCCAGCCAAGCAGAGAACAGCTGATCGAACACTACCTCAATAGCACTCAGCCGGAGGCCGCCTTGGATACGACCTTCATGGGGTGAGACTGGGCCATTGAACCCTGGTTTCTTTGTCTTGTGACAATAACAGTCCAACAAAGCCATTTAGTCTGGAAGCCAACCAATAGGGCATTCAAGGTCACTCGCATTTTCAAGACAATGCAGGTGGTGGCTTGTGCAAAGAGGCAAACACATTTCGAAATTTTGTATTTTTTTGCAGCGACCCCCAAAGTACGTCTCACCTCTTGGGGGGGTAGGTCAGTGTTTTTCTTCTTTGGTCTGTAGTTGCACAATACCCAGCCCATTTAACTGATAACAACACCCATATCCAACACTGGCATTGTCACAGATGACTGTATCAAAAAGAATGAGGCTGTAGTGGACAGCATGCTCCAGAACATTTCTGCATTTTAACCCTAACCCAATTATCACTAAAAAAAACATCTTTTATCTCCTGTATCCAGCAAATGTGACTTCATCTCCCCTTTGGATGACCTCGCTTTTGACATGTACCAAGACCCTGAAGTTGCCCACATTATACGTCTGCTGGACCAGAAGAAGCAGGACATGGTCCGCCAGGAGAAATTTGAGCAGGCCAAGAACCTTAAGCAAGCAATTGCTGATCTGCAGAAGGTAAAAACTCAGGCACACACCAGGTACTGTAGTTAAAGAGTTTTTCCAAGTGTTTGCCTACATCAGGGGTATGAAACCACTGCTACAAAGGGCCAAGACACTGAACTTTTTCTTTCCAACCAGTCTCTTCCGCAAGTGGTTGCACTGATTTCCTTCCCACGGATTGCTCTTCAGTGAAAGCACCTGCTGTAGTGAGTGGCTAGAAAGAAAACCTTCAGTGTCCCGGCCCTTTGAATAGCCCTGGCCTACATGTTTAATGGACTTACCCATGGTGAAGGAAGTCACAGACTTTTGTGGGGATTTCGAGAAGTCCAATCATGGAAATAGAATCTAAAAATTTTAACTGATAATGTATAATCACCTGAAAAGATTTTTGGTGCCTGATGTTTTCGAGTTAGAGGTTATTATCCTCTTAATTAAAAAGGACAGAATGGACAAAATGCATAACAAGGAGGGCTTTTCAAGTTTTTTAGCTGCCATTGTAGGGGCAGGTGAAGAAACAGTCTGAAACTTCAACGCAGTTGTCAAATCAGTGTTTGTTTCGTCCTGGATAAATGGCACAGTTACTCTGGTCCCCACTCAAACATAGCAGGTGTTGGTAATGTGTATTAGGGCCAGAGGTGCGTAAAGTACACAGGCACAGTACTCAAGTAAGAGTATTGTTACTACTTCTAATGACTCAAATGGAAGTATGAGTACTCATAAATACATGTACTTGAATAAGAGTAAATAAAAAGGTCTCATAATAAACTACTCGAGTCAGTTCATTACATCGATCTCATTACAAACTACTGTTCTGCTTTTAATCAGGTATTGTGGTAACTTTTGTCTATTTTTATGATTATTTTGCAAATTTTTGGTGGTTTATTTTGTCCATTTTTAACTTAAATGGTTTGTTTTTTAACCAGTGTTATTGCTTGATTCGTTTGTTTTTTTTCTTATTTTGTTCTTTTGTTCAAATTTTTGTTTTTGTTCATTTCTGTTCACTTTTTTGATCATTTTGATTATTTTTGCTCGTATTGTTTCTAATTTTGTGACTTTTCGTTGAGTTTCTTGATTATCTTTTTCTTTTTGTTCAGTCTTGTTAATTTTCATGATTTCTTGCTCATTTTGTTTCTTTTCTTAAATTTTTGTTCATTTTATTGCTTTTTGAGATTATTTTTGTGCATCTTCGTTCAATTTATTGCTTAGTTTATTACTTTTGGGAATTCATTCTTTTACTGTCTACGGAGTAGTATACAGTAACAGAAGTCTAAATATAAAACAAATATCACACAATCCTCACTTGGTTCTGTGAATCCTAAACAAGCATGACTCAAACGTAACCCTAACCCTGTGTACAAGCTCAGTTAGGGTTCAGGCTGTAACCAAAGAACTGTAAGGCCAAACTATGTGCAGTATTTTGCATTTTTCTCAAATAAATACAAAGCGTCACTCACAAGAAATGTCTCTGGGTGGGGGTTGACAGGATAAATATAAGCTAGCCCCTAAATACAGGATGGGTAATAATCATCTGAATCTGTTGCCTGCTTTCATACATTTAACAATATAATTATGTTATTTTCAACACTTCTGAATTAACTCAACTGCAGTGTTATTATGCAGTTTTCCACACTGTTTCTGAATATTTCAGTTAAACAGTTTTTGTAGAAACTCGTAAGCACCGTGGCTAGGCATGGCTAACAGTATAAAAGGCTTGCAAAAATGAATGGCTTTTATCAACTTAAATGATAGTAGCGTTTCTAAGTTGAAATGAACAGGAAGTATTGAATTAAAAATGTAATGCAGTAATTTTAACGTTGCAAATGGAGCCAATAAATAATAATGTCTCACCATAACTACAACCATTTCTAATTGTTAAACAGAGGAAAATAAGAATAATTCTCCCTCTGACAAGCCTGAAAATAAAGGCTCCATCACTTCAAATCTTCTCTTTTTGCCTTTTATTATTGATTTACTCTTAAAGGACCAACATTGATGTCATGATATTTAATCCTCCTCATTACAGGTATTCATTTACATTCCCATATTACCTACACAGAAGATAGACAAATTTCCTATCCAGCGAGACAGCGAAGTTATTCTGTTCTATTCTTCATCCATCCATTCAGTATTCCCCCAGGCATTCATTCACTCAGATCCCCCAGGCATTCCCAGGCCAGCTGGAAGACATAGTCCCTCCAGCATGTCCTGGGTGTGCCCCAGGGCCGCCTCCGAAGTTGGAGCTAGTTTTGGGAACTAGATTGGACAATCTAGGCCTCGCCTTCAGCCACCCAAACCACACAGCACCAGACCCTTACGACCATAGACATAATAAAGAGTAGGCTAGAGTAGAGTAGCCGCATCAACCGCTACTGTCTATTGGTGCTGACGAGCCGTGGGGCCGCCATCTTGGACCGATCACCCGCTCCACTCAGCGCTGTTTGGCAGCACATTTAATCCA
>JAQQAE010012574.1:0-13105 GCA_029823295.1 Pseudamia nigra | reverse complement strand
TGTCAATACTACTGTCACTTAAGACACAGTCAGTGCATCAGATGATCTGCCTTTATAAACTGTCAGACGACCAGCACTATTTATCTGAACCTCTGTCCATTTAGGTGAGTCATGTTAAAGGGTATGAATACTTATGTAATCACTTATTTTCCATCATATATTTTTTATTAATTGACATTACATTGTAGAAATCTGTTTTCACTTTGACATTAAAGAGTTGTTTTTTGTAATTTTTGTCAAAAAAGCCAAATTATATTGACAATGATTCAGTGTATACCACAATAAATGGTGAAAACATCTAAGGGGTATGAATACTTTTGCAAGCCACTGTATATATATGGACAATTCTATATGCAGTTTACATTCATTACATTTTGTTCACTAGAATTAATGGCCAATATAAAGGGGGCAAATATGGATGCCTATAGTGATCCTAAAATTGTCATTAGTCTGCACCAGCGCATTGAGTCTGAAAAGTTATTCTGGAGCATGAAACGCAGTCTGACTTTGATCAGACCAAACTAAAAAGCTGAAAGGCTCCAGTTGACAGGTGAGCTTTGCAGAGGGACGTGAACACAACCCACAGCTGAGCCTGAAATGATGTCCTACCACCTGTTATTAGTGAAGCACATGATGTCTGGGTCAGTTTGAGCACACAGGAGATGCTCTCATGTGATGCCTTTTGCTTGACTTGAGCTTTTTCATTTGCAAGGAGAAATTGAACCGAAAAGAAAACGCACCAGTTTACCAACAAATCCACTGAACTGGAACCTAAGAGTCAAATGTGACATAGTACTGTGAACACAGACTGACAGTGAGTTGCTGCTAAATACAGGCAACAAACAGTTCAGAACAGTGAGCAGAGGTGAAAATGGTCTTAGTTCATCATAAACACAACTTGTGCTTCATATATATAGTGCTGTGAGGAAAAAAATACTTGCCCCCTTCCTGATTGCTTACTTTTTTATGTATCTGTCACACTTAAATGTTTCAGCTCATCAAACAAATTTAAATAATACATTTAAGAAAACAGACAATCCTTTATGGGTTTTTTTGGTCAGCGGTGGTTTTATCTTTGAACTGTGCCATGCAGGCCCTGCGTTTTGTGTTTACTTGTGTTTTCTTAAATTTATTATTTAAATTTGTATGATGATCTGAAACGTTTAAGGAAGGGGCAAGCACTTTTTCACAGCACTGTAGATACTGATTAAAAAAGAATCAGACACTGTAAGAGGCAAAGACTTAATATTTAAATGCAACCACAAACCATCCCCCTAGACTTAAGACTTTGAAATACAATCAACATGCTTTGAAGCTGTGTTTTTCACAGCATCGTGTCAGGTCCCCGTATAAGATCTAAAGTGCAGAGGCAGTGAACGACAACTTCAGCCTTTTTTCAACATCTAAAGCTGTGCGCGGTGTCAAAACTGCAGGAAAATCCTCAGCAGCAGCTTACTATAATTTCAGGGGGAACGATATACCTGGCAAAGGCCGTGGATCTTCGCTGTTTAAAGTCTTAATCCTTCAACCAAACATAAATCTTACAAACTCGTAGCTGATCTTGTTAAGATACGCCTCTCGTACAGTGCTGAGGAACATAATCAAGCTCCACTTGAAAGTGCACCAAACACCCACTGTCTTTTTTTAATGCCTTCGGCCGTGGTCCACTGGGCTCATATTTGCTGAGGTAGGCCTCATCACCTCAATGCTTTTGCATCAGCGACTAGAAATAAAGAGGTCCTTAGTGATATTGCACCGCAGAGAAATGACTCGTCTGCATGCCCTCGATGATTTTCTGCCTAATCACACCGAGGGCAAGTCAAGATTTAACCTTCTACTAGGGCTTTGTTTCCCACAGCTCTGCGTATTTTATATTCCACAGTACAATTATCTGCAAGCCGTGACACATATTCAAATCTTTAGCAGAGTGTGAATGTGCACATGTGCGATTACACGGCAGTCGCTAAACCTCCTGAAACTTGTCTGCTGTGACTTCATCAGTTTTAGGGGTCATCGCGAGTAGTCTTTTCAACTTTTTGAAACAATGAGAGCAAGAAATTGAATTAATTTCACTACTTGGTGTTATAAAATATGGATCAAGATATAAATACCGGTAAGTAGAAATATTTAAAGTCAGGGCCACTGCTTCTTTCTAATCTGCTTCAGTTTCGAAAAAGTGGTCCATTGTTGGGAAAGCAGCAACATATTAAAAACTTTCCAGATAATCATAGATTTTCCAAGGTTTACACAAAGTAGCTGTGACTTTTAATATTATTTATAATGGACTGCTCTTGCAAAAAGATTATGCTGTGTTAAAATTAAACTTAAAGGGGACATTGTGATATTTAAAATGGTCTGAGACATTAATCTGACCACAGAACAGTTTTCCATTTTGCCTCAGACATTTTAAATGAGCTTTGGTCCAGAGAAGACAGCAGCGTTTCTGACTCATGTTCACATATGGCTCCTTCTTTACGTGATACTCGTGTTCGTGGATTGCACAGTGAACCGTGTTCAGAGACCATGCAGTGATTTCCAGCAGAGAATCAATTCGGTTTTTACTGCAGTGTCGCCTGAGGGCCTGAAGATCAGGGGCATCCAGTCTGACTTTGAGATGTGTTACTGCCGTCAAATTCAAAAAGAGCTAAAATTTTCCATGAAATGGTAAAATGTCTCAGTTTCAACATCAGATATGTTGTTTATGTTCGATTGGGAATAAAATATGGGTGTACAAGAGTTGCAAATCATTGCATTCTATTTATATTTACTTTTTACATAGCATCCGAACTTTTTTGGAGTTTCACAGTGCAATATTCTATCTAGTGCAATGTTTGCAATATCTGTAAATACCTATTATATTTGTGTATGTTATGTGTACATTTATTTGGTGATATCCAATGTCTGTCTACTGTTGTATGTCTCTGGCTTGTTATCATGCGTGCACTTTTTCACCTGTTTGCCATGCGTGAACTTGTCATGTTACCTGTACTTTGTTTGCGTGGCCCATTGACCTGCATGGTTTGTTGGACAATAAAGTTGACTTTGACTGAAACTGATCTGGTCCAAACACTCAAAGTAGGAATAGCACGTAAAGGTAATATGGACTAATATGCTTCTATTTTGTTTAAAATACCTATACAGCTAATGGACATTCTAAACAATGAGTGAAATATGAAAACGTAAATTAAGTGAGCGAAGTATTTCTAGATTGTAGTTGGACATTTCTTGGTGAATTCCAGTCTGTGGCTTTACACTCAGTGGCTGCTAACGGTTTTCTGTGGTGACATTCACTTTGGTCCTCACCTCCATCTACTGTAAGTGCCTCCACTCATTACCTCTGCACCAAGGGAGAAAAACTATGACAGGATGGCTTCTCTCAACCAGCTCGCACTCAAACACTTTCAAGTCACGCTGAAGCAGCGTCAAATATTCATAACCTTTCCATCAATAAATGATCCCCTCTGGTGAAGAAGCCACAGCACGATGCGACCTGGGATTCAGGGTTGGAGGTAGCAGAGGCTATTAAAGCCTCGATAACTGCCAGTCCACAACCTTTTTCACTATCCAGGTGAATTTCGGCTGCAAAATAGTTCACCAAAAACATTTCCCTCCTCCATCATTAAAGATAGATTCTAAGTAGAGCATGAAACAAAAATTATATTTACATTTTTATATTGTGATAATTCGATTCATTGTAATATACGTTTTTCTTTTGTCGTTAGTTTGGTTTCATTGTTAAATCACGAAATGTTTTACTGTTTTTATCTTGTTAAATAAGGGCTCAAACTGCCTTTTATTTAGTATTTATGACATCAAACTAAATTTTAAAAAAATGCAAAATGTTTCACATTGTTTTGTCTTGGGTATCATTTTGTTTATTTTCCATGTTTCTGTTGTTACTTTTACACAATCTTCCTCTTGTTATCTGCCATTTTTATCATTCTGCATCTTTAATGTTGTTTTTGCACCTTTTATTTTTTTTTTTACAATGTTTTTGACTTTGTGCATCAGTGTCATTTTTGTGCTGTATTTAGTCTTTCTGTGTCTTAAATAATTTCCCCCAGCATTATTTACATGTTTGCATCACCATCATATATCAATATCACTTTTTGCCTTTTTGGATCCATTACTTGGGCCTATTACATTTGCATCTTGGACAGTATTTTTACCTTGTCAAATGTTTTGCAAATTTTTTGTATTTTAGCACTTTTTGGGTGCATCTGAGCTCAAGATGAGCTCAGATGTCATTTACAACGGTGACCTGGCCAACAGGTCAGAAACACACATCTTAATAAATAATTAGGGCTGTCAAACAATTAAGATTTTTAATCTGATTAATCTGGTCACTGCGGATTAATTTCGATTACTCACTATTAATACCCATTGGTTATTCATCTAAATTAATCACTGGATGACTGGATTAATTTTGATTAATCACAATTAATACCCATTCATTGTTTTTAATTTTGTGAGAGCAAAAACACTCATGACAGAAGGTGATATAGACACTCGACTAAAATTACTTATTTTACATTAAAATGTTTTTTTTTTTCTAAATTAAACTTGTGTAACTACAGGAAATTCAGAACAGAACCTCTGTAACGTTCTGTTGAGATATTTTTGCTTTTTTAGCCTTGGTTCAAATGTAACATGAGATTTCATCACTTTTTCCTAGTTATTGTGCGTTAATTGCGTTAATGCGTTAAAAATTTTAATCTAAATCATGCAAATGGATTAATCCGGATTAACGTGTTAATTTTGACAGCCCTATGAATAATACATATTAACGCATTGCATTAAAATAAACAATGGTATAGAACGTGCAAACAAGTTATCAGTTATTGTAGGACTGCAGGAATTACGGTCGCAGTAACAATTCAGAAACACAGGCAATGTTCACTGGTCTGTCATTTGAGATAGAATGAAAAGCATCAAAAGAAATGAGCTCTGATATTTTCAAACAGTAAGCTTTACCAAGCATAAGGAGCAGCAAAACTGAACTCTCTTTTGACTGATTCAGTCTGAACACGAGAGATAGTCAATTGGAAAATTTGGAAAATATTAAAATGTAAGGTGTATTGGCCTGTACTTCTTTGAAGAAGGGTACAGAAATAAAATGGGTCCTAAGACCGAACCCCATGGCACCTTTAGTGACCTCAGAAAAAGAGGAATTGGAACCAGCCACTTGAATACACTGCGTTCTAGTTGACAGGTAATCAGCAAACCAGGCAGTTGCTTGGCTTGAGATGCCAATTTAAAAAATGTCAATTAAAAGTCTCTGGTCCACAGTGTCAAATGCCTTTGAAAAAAAAAACAATAAAAAGGGCCACACCATGTTATTTTTTAAATCCAATGACTCAATAAAATCATTCAAACCTTTAGGATTAGCAGTGCTGTGCTGCTATCTAAAACCAGACTAAAATTGGTTATTGTTTGGATTACGAATACTTAATCAGGAGTCATTTGTTCTCTATTCTAAAGTGTAACCATTTATTGTAAGAACATTTTCATCATTATCACTCAACTCAAATTCAGGCCTCTCAGTGTAGGGGAAACAGTGATGTCCTCAGCGAGCCAGTCTGGCCTATTTGTTGTCATCCTGTTCATTTCTGAGTTGTATTTTGTATTATTCATTTATAAAACTGGATAACGTCTGCTGAAATCACCAGGGAGCCTGAAAGAAGGGAACAGGCTCTTCTACAAAAATAGCTTTAACAACATTTAACTGAGAACATTTTACTGCCTCTGAGACAATCTGAAGTACTTCTCTCTACTTATGACTGTCCCGTCTTTCTCAATTTAAATGGCAGATGGTTACTTTTAGGTTTTTTTATGGGTTACTATGAAAAAAAAACATCTACCTTGTCATTGATTTAAAGCACTAACACCAGCCCCAGACAGCATCATCCGACTACAGAGCAACAGATTCCGAGTGCACATCCATTATTCATGTTCTGCTACTGGTGAAAAGAAAGAAAATAGCTCTTAGCTCGTCCACGCTCATGAAGTGAAAAGCTGAGTTCAGAGAACAAAATATTTCTGCTGGTTAGAGCGGTCACTGTGTCAGAGGCATACATTCCTCCTGTGACACCATTTTTAAACTCAAACAATTTACTCTATGCTCTTTCACCCTACGCTGTTCATATGCGTATGTGTATTCTGGATGATATGATGAAATATGTCCAAAAAAAAGAAAAAAAAAACCTTACTGGAAAGGTGTAAGTAAAAAAGTGAGATACGATGAACGCCCATTCATCTCTTGCTATATTTCATGAAATATGTGATAAACAAATACACAATAGCTTCCAAAGAAGTGTGCGATACTGGCAGTCGAAAAGGCCTAAAAAAGAAAGTAAGAATGTAGTGTGGCTCATATTATGAGGACAGTATTGCTTGTCACAGAGCTGGAAGTAAACATAATGATGAGTTTGCCATGTTTGCTCTAAAAATCCAACATACTAGTCTTTCTACTGCGAAGCTGTGAGACATCCCAGATACAGCTTCAGATGTTGTCCACTATGCCTTTGTCCAAACTTATCCTACAAGCAGAGGAAGAGATTTTCTACTGTTAAAACACGTAATGTCTACATGTAGAAACACTGACTGTTTGTGTGCTGCAACTTCAACTGTTTTTCTGATGACAGATTAGAATCTTTTGCTGAAGAGTACATTCTGTCACATTACATACGTTATATTTGTGAGCATTTATAAACCCTGTCACTGATCTCGTGCTTTCATTCTGTGGAGAAATGTACTCCCGCGTGCTACATGAGTGAAAATCATGATTGAAATGCACCCATTGGTTTCTGAAGGGCCGTTTTGAGGTCAATCGAGTTGTCACTTCCTGGACGGCACCTTGGAGCCAAAAACAGGATGTAATCATATTTGGACGAATGGCAATGAGGCGTACGAAGCGTTCATGCCAAGGGACTCATGGGAGAGCTAAAATTAGCCGCTATCTTACTGTTGCAGAAAAACTTCACCACGCATTGTCAAACAAAGTCATATCACAGTGTTGTTAGTGTAAACACTTACCCACAGCTGCAGTCGAGCGTATCTCATGTATAACTATGAACATATTGAATAAATAGAAGATACAAAGGTCAGAATTGGTCCCACTTCGCTGCAGCGAGCTGCTGCTACAGCCATATATTTGCCATAATATCTTAATAACTAAGCAAAAAGTCAAAGATGAACCATCACATTACTTATTACAGGCTCCAAATAAAATGTTTGAGATGATGATGACCCATGAAAAAAATTTATTCGCTTAGTATTTTTAGATAGAAGTCCAATGCATCTCTATGGGAAAAAGCTTCTTGGAGCCACATGATCGATTCCCCAGCAGCCAAGCGGTAGGATTACAACGTAAAGTTACTTCTGCACTAGCCTCACTGAACAGCCCCGGTCGTTGCCCCTTGGTGTAGACCATGGAAGTATCATAACCAGAAACCAGACTGCTGATAAATTTTTGAAGCAGATTCCCCCCAGTGGTCACCAGATCTACACTCTGGCTCAGAAATCATTTCCCTATAGAATACAATGACAAAAGAGACATCTGTAAAACTACTGACAAGACACCTACAACTTCAGAAAGAAGTTGGAAATGATGGTTTACACAATCAGTTTTTATAATATATATGCTTTCAAATCCGTGACATCGCCTGCAGTGCACAGTTTAAACAGCCATTCAACTGCTAGTAAGGCATGGGGAGGGGGGGGGGGGGTTGGAACATCTACAGTAGTACAAGTTCACAGCAGCCCTAGAAATCAAAATTTTTCTCTCTTCATTGCCAGTGAACAGCTTTCCATAGGGAATGAACTGGTGGCATCATGGATGCCTGTGGCTTGGTGTAGACACACTATGTAGCAAGTCTACCATGTTGGTCCAGGTCAGCTCACAATGAAGGTTTTAAAATCCTAAATGATATTCAAATGTGGTTAAAACAGGCAGAAAAAGTAACTTCACTCATGTTTTTCACTTTTAAACCTTAGAATCTCCGAACTGGGGCATTCCAGGCAAATGGAAGACCCTCAGGGTCAACAAAAAGTTCTGCAATAAATACCATAAAACACTGCACTAATCATGTAAAAATATATGTATATTGTATATCAAATTAAACAAGAGAAACGCCACTACAAGCACATATAAGTCATATTTACACACATCAAACAACTCCAACACCAACTTTAAAGATCAAAATCCTACAAAAGAGGAATAAAAAAGGGGAAAGGGCTTAAGATATTCAACTCAAACATCACAAAATGAGAGCATTAAAAGATATTATTAGGATGATCAAATGAGGCGCAACACGCTGGCTTTGAATATGCCACATGATTTCATGGATGATGTAAATGAATAAATGCATAGTGCAATAACTTGTCAGGAGGAAGAAACATTAAAAGAAACCTAAATGTGAGTGGATGACTAACTGTTCAGTGTTAACGCAGGTTTGTCTGTTTATCAGTGAGAAATGAGAGTTTAACATCACATTTTAGAATAAGGTACATATTAGTTGCTTATTAGCACATTTATTTATATGTACTCGCTCTTTGTTAGGGTTAGAGACCTACGACTTAATTAGTAGTGATATTTTTGCAATTCCAAGCGTTGCCAATTAAAGTTTTTGTTTTTATAGCTGTCAGCAGACTATGCAAGACAACACAACCCACAAAAGCTTTAGAATGTCTACCATTACTTAATGATGCTCATCTCCTTGGCTCTTATGGTCCTATTGTTAAGTACTGAATAATTCAGATTTTCAGATACTGTGGGCCTATCCCAAAAGTCCCACAGCAGACTAGGGCTAAGTCATCAATAAGGCCTTGTCCACGCAGAAACGAAAAGGGTAGTTTTTTTGTTGTTTTATAAAAGTTGTCCGTAAAGATGGCATCGTTTCAGGAAATATGTGTCCACAGGGGACCACTGAAAACACAGAGAACGCTGTGGTGTACATGCCGGGCCGCCACAGAAATACACCAGAACACGAGCATGAAGCTAATGTAAACAACCAGCTAAGAACGTGCGTCATGTCCACTTGTTACACATGGTGGTAGTACAGGAGCAGAACATTTTGCTGTTAAAGCCATAACAAGCTCAGTAGCTTCTGCAACACAAACACAACACTATAATCCACTGTCATGGCTGTTGTTGGCTAGATGTGGTGCTAAGGTAGTTACCCCCGACAGACTGTACCCCCTCTCTCTCTGCATACAGAAAGGTGGTACATTTGGCAGACGGAGACACAGCCTCATAAAAAATGCTTCCCTTTTGGAAAGAAAGACAAATCTTCAAAGTCTCCAAGGTTATTGGTTATAGGTTATAGTCTGAAGTATAACTCCCACTCCTCATCTGCACTGCATTCTTGGGGGGCTTAGGGGCAAATTCTGTCAGGGATACCTACCTTGGCACCACACCGATGTGTGTTAGCACACAAGGGTTAGGGGAGAGAAAAGGCAACGGCATCATCATTTCAGAAAAGGTGCATAGGTTGTAAACATGGAAACGCAAGAGTGGCGTTTTGAGAATTGTTAACTCTGGGACCTGGTTTCAAAAAGTGGTGTTTTCGGCCTCCCAAAACAGCGCCTCCATGTGGACAAAAAGCCCATAAGATGAAGAACTTGTGGGGACACTCACAAACTTGTTTCTGTGTGGACAGCCCCTAAATCAAAGGGAAACTATGGTCATCTAAGCCAGGCTTTAGACACATAAAAAGGGAATCTTCCCATGTTACAATCTTGGTAACATACTGTAAACAACATTTCTTTTGTTTCCCTGACTGTGCTTTTGCTCTGATCTGTAACACAAAGGAAATCATTTCTTCTCAGTTCATCTGAAGAAGACAGCTGCAGCCTGAAATTATCTTTAGAATCATTTTTACTATAAAAAGCTAAAATTATCTTGCCATGTGTCTTTTGCTGGCTGTCAAATAAAGGCCTAAAACAATAAAAGGCATCAAACCCATCTGGACAGGTGACTTCTTCCTCTTTGTATTCAACAGTCAGGGCGATCAAAACTGTTTCTATGCGGACACAGTCTTGACAAGACCTCTCATCATGCAACAACATCAACATGCATCATGGGAGTGTAAGCTTAACTCAGTGCTGGACATCCATTATGTATGCTTTGCTACGGGTGGAAAGAAAAAACCTTTTAGTTTGTCTGCACTGTCCACTCGAGCAACCACAGCAAAGAAGCAGAACAGAAGCTGGTTCCAGCTTCTCATTAAATGTGAAATATAAACGGAGCATCATGCGAAGATAACACCTAAGCGTCATCAAAGTATAATACTGTAAATGTGCCTGTTTACATTTTTATGGTTCAAACTAAAGGGCAACGACCGGGGCTGTTCAGTGAGGCCAATGCGGAAGTAACTTTAAGTTGTAATCCCACCGCTTGGCCGGTGGGGAATCGACCATGCGGCTCCAAGAAGCTTTTTTCCCCACAGAGATACAGTACATTGGACTTCTATCTAAAAACACTAAGCAAATAAATTTTTTTCATGGGTCATCATCCTCTCAAACATTTTATTTGGACCCTCTAATAAGTAATGTGATGGTTCATCTTTAACTTTTTGCTTTGTTATTAAAATATTACGGCAAATAATCTGACAAAAGACTGCCATGCTGGGGTTTGATTGACATGTCGCTGTAGTAGCAGCTCGCTACAGTGAAGTCGGACCAATTCAGACCTTTGTATCTTCTATTTATTCAACATGTTCATAGTTATACATGAGATACACTCGACTGCAGTCGAGTGTAAGTGTTTACACGAACAACACTGTGATATGACTTTGTTTGACACTGCGTGAAGTTTTACTGCATCAGTAAGATAGCGGCTAATGTTAGCTCTCCCATGAGTCCCCTGGCATGAACGCTTCACAAGCCCCGCTGCCGTTTGTCCAAATATGGTTACATCCTGTTTTTGGCTCCAACATGCCGTCCAGGAGGTGACAACCTGATTGACCTCAAAACAGCCCTTCAGAAACTAATGGGTGACGTCAGTCTATGGTTCAAACACTTAAAAGATATGAAGGGCAGACTGTTAAATTAATCAGGCAGTCATGAAGGAATGAGCTGGCAGATCTAATCTACTCATATATTCATGGTGTTTTGAATAGTTGCATTACTTTTTGACTCATTTTTGTGTAGTACTAAAGCAACAAAGTTAACATTTTGACATATATATATATAAAAGGAAAGGAATGACCGGCTCCATGGACAAAACGTGTGCTTTTTCAGGGTTTTCCTTGCCATTGTATTTCCTCGTCGTGTCGTGTTTCCTTTTCTCATTTTTAGACCTGAACACACTGTTTGATTTTTTTCTAGACATGCTACAGACCCTAAATTGTAAACTGGCTTGAATATTTTCAAATAAAATGAAAGTCTCCAGACAGAAGATGAACTACTTTGTGTTCCTACTTCCTTCCAGTGAGGCAACTCATAAATGTTTTCTTAGCAATTTATTCTATTCTGGTTGAAATACAAGATAAAGTAACATTTAATAACCCTGTTGTTTTAAGTTTGCTTTCCCCATAACATCCAAACCTGCCCATGATCATGAGGTATCGGCTGAAAAACAAAGTCGCAATTTAGAAGACTTTTTTGTGATTTTTTCAAAGTTTTCTCGTTTTATAAGCAGTAGTACCACTTGTTGTAAATGTTAATATGATGGAGATATCATAGTGGTCAATAAGCATGGCAAGCTTCAAGTAAATTTGTTCAGCCACTGTCAAGTGATCATGCCTTTTCTTGTTACAAGCAGTAATGCCACCTGTTCCAAAAGATTCTGTAGAGCTCAATAATCATGGCAAGTTTCATATAAATCGCTTTCAACACTTGTTATTGAGTTATTGAGCCTTTTCTGTAGACCATATATAAAAAATGGCCAAACCCTCTCCATGAAGTCACCCACAGCTGCCTGTGAACGGTTTAGAGGTCAAATAAGGAACATCGCCTTATTGGAGTCACTGTCTGCTCACCCTGATCCAAAAAAAGAACTTACAGGTACATGTGTGAAGGAGCTGAAGTGGGTTTAATGAAATGGTAAAACTCCTGACTCAGGCACACCTGTCAATCAAAGCATCTATGGACTTAATTATGGACATGTATTGCGCTCTGGCTCATGTCAAACAGTTATATAAAAATGCACGCCCTGTACTATGTTCACAGAAGTGAAAATAGGCAATAGAGACCAAAACTGTTGCTTGTACCAGGCTGTAAACATTTATTTCTGCTGTAAATTTGGATAGTTTAAAGGTGCATTTTTTTAGTCACATCTGTTGAAACTCTCACTCTTTTCTGGTAGTAGGGCATTAATACAGTCATTTGGGGGAAAAAGGTTCCTTTTGCATCACCTACAGCTTATGATATGACTGCCAATAATCCACCAGTCCTAATAAGATTCCATCAATGAGCAATAAGGGTAGGCTTGGGCAATATATTGATTTTATTGATTACTTCAATTTTTTTTGATTTGTACAATTTAAAAAATAAAAAATTCTAGTTTTTTCTCCTCTTGCTACGATGCACCTTTTGTCCCCAGAAGCTTCTGTAGCTTCCCCCCTGCTCCTTGTTTCCTTGACAGAGATGCACTCACATCAACAATGTGGCAACCGCTAACGAGAGCGAGAAGTTTGTTCCTATAAAAGGAATAGTATCGTAAGTGGTTTGGAACTGGTTTGGGTTTGTGGCGACAGACATAGAACAAGTGACTACATGCTGCAAAGTTTGTCTAAGGCTCACTGCAACAAAAGGCAGCAGCACAACCAACTTATTCCAGCATCTAAAACAGGGGCATCCAGCCGAGTAGGAGAAATGCCACTCTATGAGGGGAACAAGACTGCTACAACCAACACATTCCCGCTAAAAAGCAGCTTACTGCGATGGAATCATCCACCCAAGGCAACACATATAATAAGAAAGGGGCGTGACAGAAAGTGATCACCGAAGTGGTCGCTTTGCACTATTTTGAGTTATTTTGGGGGAACAATAAATTTACACTGTTATATAAACTGAACACTGACTATTTTTCATTGGGTCAAAGTGTCATTTCTTCAGTGTTGTCCCATGAAAATATATAATTAAATATCTGCAGAAATGTGGG